>QLOY01010974.1:0-71132 GCA_003313965.1 Megacollybia marginata
ATTCCATTGTCATTATGGGATTTGATTCAAGGATACTCCGACGATTCTAGCAGTTTCGTGAATCGTCACCTGCTAGGATCATCGAGACTTTCCTGGGTCCTGACCACCTGTATTTGTGCAGCTGACGGGCCGACACAAAATTACTTCTTGCCCACTGTTCGCTGTTTCATAGCGAACACCTTTTGATCAACTCGAACAGCTCAGTTTCGGGTCCGCCCGCTTAACTGTTGATTAACGTTGATTTATCCATTTGTTACTGGTGTTTCGAGCTGCGAGCTGACTAGAAGTTAGTTTTTCAGGAGGCGTTGCAATCCAAATATCGTTCACTTACTTACTAGCTAGCAACTGCAAATCAGTACCCAGTAAATGAGCGAAGAGCATCCAAAAGGACGAAAAAATGCGAGTCCGAGTCGTTTTACTATCCAACACTCTCCGTGTGAGCCACGAAGTATCCTGAGCCGAGACTTAGAATCGGAAGGCAACTAGGAGAACTCGAGTCTTTTAGTTTTTTGATGCTCTTCGCGTGTAGTCTCTTATAACTTCGCGTGCTAATATCTAGCCAGCAAGTGTACTACATATAAAATGCATCAGTGTTTTGACACTTTACTTGCTGGCTTTTCGGCTTTTTCCCCTTTTAGATGAAAAATGGACATTTGAATACCATGATTGCCCATGGTATTCCTAGAGCCTGAGTGGCTTATTAGAGTCATATAGACTCAACATACTCCAGTATATTAGCTAGTGTTATTGGGATGTAGGGTGGGCTTTATATACAAGCTGCAAGTAAACAGCTTTTTCTAAAAGTAGACCTAGCTTTTTTACTTGCCGACTTTCGGCCTTTTCAGGGTTGCGCAAGCTTGTGCAAGCTTGTGCAAGGCTAAAAAAGTAAAGTGTTAGGTTCCTGATGTGGTGGGCCGGAGTCATTTTGCTTTCATGCATTTAATGTCTGCAATCAGAAGATAGATCGAGTCGAGAGCAAGCAACAAGAAAGGTACGCAAAAAGGTGGCTGCCACAATTTTCACGTGACCGCAGAGTCGGAGTATGACAAAAGGACATGACAATGCTCTTTCACTGATAGGTGTCAGAATGAATTTCAAAGTGAGAAAAAATGAAAATCATCATGATATCCGGTTCTGCGGACTAGTCTTTTTTCACCTCGCTTGGAAGTTATCGGGTAACCATTGAGGCAATATTGATCAAGTACCGGTGCCCACCCACTATTGAAAGGCAGAAAGGTCAATCTACAGCTTTATTTGGCTCCAAATTGTCGTTAGAATACTAGCCAAGAGTAGGACGAATCGAGATCTCATTGCTCAATACAAACTTTGTGTAACAAGAAAGAGCCTACAGATCACTTCAATCAAGATATGTACAGACAGATTCCTTCCGGCTACACCATTTTTCTACCAATAATCATCGTCGCTGTCAAGACAGTTGAAATGGTCCACATCATCGCTTAGGTCAGAATAATCGTCGCAATCCACATCATCGTCACTGTCCTCCACACCATAAATTCTCCTCGTCATACGACGTGGTAAGACATAGAGAGCACGGCATACCCAACATTTGATGTCTCGTGAACGATTCCACATATTCTTGCTGAACGCATCGCGAGACAGACTTCGGCCGCATCCACCACATCTTTTCAGGACTGAACCACTTGCTGGAGCTTGTAGTATGCCCAATGGAAGCAAACAATGGTTCGAATACATATCGCCAACCAAACGTTTGGACGATTGCCACATACTGATATATCGAAGACTTTGATTCGGGAGGTCTGAGTCGTTGTATCCGCGTTCCTTGAAGTGTTGATAAAGCAGTCCGATGAGGTGAACGTCCTCTGCTGCATACTTTAGTGCATTTGCAGAGAGTGGTCTCACCAGCCATCGGCTGTGATCCACTATAACCCGTAAGATGGCGGCGCAGACATGTTACATGACAGGACTTGCCTGAAATCCTTTCTGACCGTGTAACACCATGCTCCATGGCACAGTTAACGAGACCAGACAACCTTTGAATATCCCGATAACACTCTTCTTGTGCCTCGACTTGATGGCGCGGGATGAAGGTACAGAGTCTGACAAGACGGTTATGGTCATCTTCGCCCTTTATTTGTCGGGATTTGACATCTGTGAGCTGCATGTCCAGAACGTTGGACATGCCAACACCGAAATCATGATATAGACAGCTAAAATCCATCCGACCGTCATAAAGAACTTTGATAATCGAGGTCGACTCCAGGAGATCAAAGACGGGGCGCAGCGTTGTCGGAGAAAGTGCAACAGCGTCGAAAATATAGACCGAGGGAGAGGTCAAACTGCCGACAGTGATCAGGGAGAGCTTTCCCCCGCACTTTCCGAGATTATGGCCTTCACAGTCTACAATGAGAGTGTCGCATTCTTTGAGAGTACTGATGCTTTGAATGAGTCCAAGTTCTGTATCGCAGTAGATGTAGTCGTTCGTTGCCTAGAGTAAGTTTTGAGGCAAGCTCTATGCGCAGTATAAAGACTGACCTCGACCATGTTGGAAGGAAAAGCGGTAAAGCCTAAGAATGAGCTGAAAGCAAACTACATATATAATGGCAGATATTTCCGACCAGGGTCGAGGACCCCCAAAGCTAAATGAACATACACGATGCCTTTGCTCCACCACCCTCTTGTCTTAACGTTATGCTTTCATCATATTTGAATTGAAAAAAGGTTGGGCTCCAGGGTTGACCTGAAAGTAAAGGAAATCTGGTTTATAAATGTACATACAGAGTGGCAACGAACAGTATCAGTCGCTATCCCAATCCAGAGTGCCATCACCGCTCCTCCAATATAGCCATTCATATCGTGCGTCCTCTGGATCGATGAAATCGGACAGTCTGTCATAAGACTGGTGGTGAACATGGCTGGAAGGACCATCATCTCCCGAATGTGGACGTCGGGGGGCCCTTCCATTCCCTTTCTTTTTCTTCTTCTTTGTGCGATCCGGGAAAAGGTCGACTGCGCGACACATCGAACATTTTCTTTGGCCCGCAGTGCTCCACATTGCCTTGGTAAAGGCATTACGAGACAGATCCCGCCTACAGCCATGGCATTGTTTGAGGGCACCGTTCGGTGGTTGCAATATATCAAGCGGGAGCAGGCCATGACTTGCGTAACGATCGTTGTTCGTGCGTCTGCGAGTCTGCCACATGGTGACGTATCGCAGACTTTGAGCCGAAAGGTTGGAATCGATGTATCCACGAGTTTCAAAGTGCTGATAAAGAGATCCGATCATGTCTACATCCTGAGCTGTGTATTGTAGCGCACTGGCGGGAAGTGGTCTTACCAGCCACTGGGTATGATCCACTGTTTAAATTTTTAATATGTTGGGACAAGGCCTTAGTTATGTTAAAAAAAGTACCTGGTAGCTTTTGATACTGCGTGAAACCATGCTCTGCGATGCAAGCAACAAGACCCGATAACTTGTGAATTTGTTGAAAACAACCAACCTGCGACTGAATTTTATAGTGCGGGATTATGGTATACAATCGCTCGAGACGATCATTGTCTCGCTCTCCTCGTTCAGATCGAGATTGGATATCTGCAAGTTGCATATCAAGAACATTGTTCATTGTGATGCCAAAGTCATGAAAGAGGCAAGCGAAATCCATACGACCGTCGTAGAAAACTTTTACAGTCAGAGGAGATTCCAGCAAGTTAAAGATGGGTTGCAGGGCCGTCGTCGAAAGTGCAACGGCATCGAAAATGTAGGTCGCTGACGGCGGAGCCAAACGGCGGACCGTGATCAGTGAAAGAGTGCCGGAAGGAGTTCCAAGGTTATTCCCTTCACAGTCGACTATCAGCGTATCGCATACTCTTAGACTGTTGATATGCAGCTGCACTGCAGCCTCGGTATCGCAGAAAGTGTACTGCAAGTCGGTTTTTTTCTGGAGCGAGATGAGTGGGAAAAAACATTGAAGCTCTGCCTACCTTTCCTCTGGGCATCTCAGAGGGCAAGAAAGGCAAAGAAGCATCGTGGCAGAAGTCGAGCTATATACTGACATGAAAGGATCGACGGAGTCCGTATTTGGAAAGAGGGCGTGACCTGCAAAATGTTCAGTGACGAAGACGATGCACCCGAGTCGATTCCATTGTTAGATTCCAAGAAAGCTGCGGCTCGACAGACATCTGAATTGAAGAAATACGAAGCAGAGAGGAAGAAGCGCCGACGAGACGAGAATCGAGAAAAGGACCGTGTTTTGAAGGAGCAGGCCAGTCGACGCAAAGGAAAGGAAGCAGAAGTAGAAGGCTCAGAGGATTCAGAAGGCTCAGAGGACTCGAAAGGCACAGAGGACTCTGAAGAGATCGCAGAGCGGGATCACTTACCTGAACATCTGTTCGCAGCTGCATTTGCCCCAGCCAAGGTCAAGTCCAAACCATCCGTTCAGCCCAAGAAACGGAAACGAGCAACTCACAAGCCAAAGGACCTCATTATAGGGTCAGCTTCTCACTCAGGCATTATGAGCGAACACTGAAACCTCTCAGGTCCCGCGTCATTCGAACGCTAACTTCAAAATCCGAGCCAGTGTCGGCGACACCATCCCGCAAGATCAAAAAGTTCCTAGATCGCAGTCTTGCTCTCAAAGGCCACAGTCGACAAGGTTGGGAACGCAGACCAGGTCAGTCCGCAGCATGATAGCACTCGAATCTCAATAATATGCAGCGAATGTCGGAGTACTGAAATCAAGTGGTCCTGCTGCCAACTTTGTTAGAAGTAGATACTAGTCTTTCTCTGCATACGCCAGCAAATGCTGTTCTATTTCTGCCTCGCCCATTACACGCCAAGCACCCCTCGTCTTCTCAGGTTCATCTGTGGAATTGGACACGATGCCAATCTCAATCTCTCCAGCCTTGTAATCGGTCGAATGCACAGTCGACATGGCTTCGATCGCGATCTGCATGGGGGTCAGAATAGTCGCAAGTTGAAGACGAACAACTTTACCTCGATCACATCAGCTCTACTGAGTGTCGCTCCTGCCTTGGCAGCATCATCAGCACCACGACCGTTATTCAGTTTCTTCCACTTTTTCTCCAGATGATTCATGGCTTCCTGCTGCTTCTGACCTGCTGCTGTAGCATGGAAACCGACAAAGTAACCTGCAGGGTCCAGCTTGAAGCATTGAGGTCCAAATTCAGGATCGATGCCAACGATGACCATGGAAATACCCAGTGGACGCATGGCAGCTCTCTGAGTATAGACTTGATTTATACCTGCCATCCGTCTTGCGAGTGCGTCTGGGGTAATTTCGTAGCCATACTTGTAACGAAAGTCGGCAGCTTCTGAGCGCGCTCGTTGAACTTGGGAATGACCGTCAGCAATGAGACCTGTTATTACACAGCCGATTGTAGATGTTATACTGAACAGATGTGTCACAGTGGACGCGTCGAGTAGTTTGTCCTTTGAAGCAGTAAAATCTGGCATAACTTGACTGGTGAATGACATACGGGAACCTTGCGCTGTGTGATGACAACTGAGGTGTCTTTTCCTCGGACTGCTACTGCAGTTTGGCCAGACCCAGAGATCGCTTTGAAGGCGTATTCTGAAGAAAAATGAAGTGCAGATCTTGCAAGATGGCCCTTCGCTTACCGACTTGATACAGTCGTCCTTCTGGAGAGAACACAGTTAGATATCTGCCAGATAATCAAAATGCAAGATTCGAAATGACTGCTAGCATCGTACCGGTCGTAGGATGTCCTTGACATGGTGGTTAAGACTGACGCGTACGGTCAGTCACGCGCTGTTCTGTTTTTGGAAAGCCAAATGCCGGGCAAGACCAAAGCAAAAATTCTGAAGGAACAGATCCGCGCTCTCGGAGGAACTGACGACGACTTTGAGCTCGTAAAAGATGCGGACAGTGGAAACCTGAATGCCAGCCAGCCAGATGCAAGTCTTCGTTATGTTGCCGACTGTAGTATAGCTCACCGTTGCAAAGGCCAACCTCTCCAAGGACATCTCTCAGTTTCTCAAATCTCTCAACAAAACAAAGAAACCTGAAACAAAAAAGACAGCCAAGGGTAAAAATTCGGAAACGCTGAAGCCTAAAATCTCAGACAAGTCTTCATCAAAAAAATCTCAGTCAAAAGTCTCCGAAAAGCCAGTAAAATCTCAAACTAAAGCTCCCAATCCCAACTCCAAGTCCAAGCTTGTCTTCCAGCCAACTCCCGAGTGGTATTCCGTACTTCAGCCCTTGTCTTCAACTGAGGATCAACCAACTTCGACCCAGCTATCTTCTCTGACCTCCAAGGCTGCTTCTCTTCATGACAACGACGTAGCCACTTTCCAGTCCTCGTCGTCTTCTGGCCCGTCAACATCAGAAGCATCCTTCCTGTCCAAAATCATTCAATCTGGAACTCTTTCAGATCGTCTCAGTGCCCTGACTTTGCTCGTGCAGAGCAGCCCTCTCCACAATACGAAAGCCTTGGACACACTCAAAGGTATGGCAGAACGCGGCAAAGGCAAGGGTGGAAGAGAAGAAAGCCTCAAGGCTCTCAGATGTATCGTCGACTGGTGGGTTGGAGGCGGTGCGCCCAATCGCAAGTTGAAATATTTTCGGGACCAGCCTCTGCTACATACAGACGTAACAGATGTCCACCTTGTACTATGGTATTTTGAAGATTGGCTGAAAAAGTTTTTCTTTTCCATTCTTCAAATTCTCGAGGTCAGTTCTGGCCCTTTCCATGCCATCCGGTTGATCCTCTACAGACCCTCTCTCTCGATCCCCTGCCATACGTCCGCACACAATCTCTCCGTCTCATTCACACACTCCTCGCCGAAAAACCAGAACAGGAACAGAATCTGTTGAAACTTCTGGTCAACAAACTGGCAAGTCATCTTTCCAATGCTTCAGCAGCTACTGAGTTGGTATTTAGGGTGATCCAGACAAGTCTCTGGGCTCCCGTGCTTCATACCACCTCCTTCAACTTCTCCAAGTACATCCCTCCATGAAAGCTGTCGTCGTGCGAGAGATCATTTCTCTTATCCTAAAACCGTCAAACGCTTTCTCAGTCGCCACGTCTGCAGACGTTTCAAACCGAAGGATAAAGTTTTCAGAACCATCGCCCGCAAGATCAAAAGCATCCGCTGCAGGTAGCCATGCACGCTACTACGCCACCATCACTTTTAATCAAATCGTCCTTTCCCCTACGGATGCTGATCGTGAAGTTTCGATGAAGCTATTGGAGATCTACTTTGAGATGTTCAAAGAACTTCTCGGCGAAGGTCAAGAAGACGACGATGCTGCACAGCCTCCCTCTGAGCAAGAAGAGGATGGTGATGTCAAAAAAGACAAAGCTGGACGCATACGAGACAAGGAAAAAGGAAAAGACAAGAACGTGGGCGAAAAGAAAGGTGTCTTCACCGAACTCGAGGATTCAAATTCGAAGCTCATCTCTGCTATTCTAACCGGTGTCAATCGCGCATTGCCGTTTGCCAAACTTGGAGCTGGCGATGGACAGTATGTCATTTTCCCTCGATGCTCTAGTGACAACATGACTTCAGGCTCATGAAACACATCGATACCCTTTTCTTTATCACCCACAACTCGACATTCAACATCTCACTACAGGCTCTAGTACTGATCCAACAAATCTCCGCTTCTCTCTCAACTTCAAAACCATCAGCGACCGCAAAATCCATCACAGATCGGTATTACCGCACTCTATACGCCTCCCTACAGGATTCCCGACTAGCTACCTCGAACAAACAAGCCATGTATCTCAACCTTCTTTTCAAATCCATAAAAGCTGATGTCGGAAGTGCGAATGGCGATGGCGAGAAGAATGAACGCATCAAGGCCCTTGTCAGAAGATTCGTTCAGTTGCTAGTCAGTGGAGGAAATGGAGCCACAGAGTTTGTTGCCGGTGGATTGTTCTTACTTGGCGAGGTCAAACTCAGACTTTTCCCTTCTTTTATCTGATCCTTCTATTCAGCTCTTTAGCTCCATCCCAGGCTTACGCTCCATGATCACCGAGATTAGCAGCACCAGTGACAAAACATACGATCCTCATAAGAGAGATCCTCAATACGCGCACGCGTCTTCATGTCCTCTTTGGGAACTAGTACGTATCCCGGCCCTCTATTACCCTCTCCTCACCTGCGGTAGACACCCCTCCTCAGTCATTATCACCCAACAATCTCTCTTCACGCGCGTCAACTCCTCGCCGGACAACCACTCACAGCATCTCCTGACCTCTCACTCAACACTCTTTCCCACTTCCTAGATCGATTCGTTTACAAAAACCCTAAAAAGATTAAGGTTTCTCCTGAAGATGTGCATGCGGTGTCTGGCAAAGCCAAAGGTCCGAGTGCGATGCAGCCTGCGGCAAGTGGGCTAGATGGCACAGGAGTCAAGCTTGCCAAAGGAGAGGTTATGAATGCTGGAGGGGTTAATGAGGTATCTTTCCTTAGAAGAAAAGAAGGGGATATACCTGCAGATGAAGTCTTCTTCCACAAATTCTTTGTTAGGAAAGCAATGAAGGATAAGGGAAAGAAGAAACAGGCTGATGGTGAAGATGGCGAGGAGTCGCAAGGTAGCGTTGCTGTTTCAGACAACGAAGAAGAAGAAGAAGAAGAAGAAGAGAGCACGGAAGAGATGGATTTGACTGGCGATGAAGCCAAGGCGAACGCTGTAGACAAGGAGGATGAGGATGAAGAAGACAGCGACGCGGAGGAGGATGATATATGGAAGGTTTGTTTTCTTGCCTCTCAATCGTTCTTCTACTCAACTTGGTCATTCTAGGCGATGAAAGCAACGATGCCCAAGGAAGGTGAAGACGACGGTCTTGACTTTTCCACTGGCGAGGAAGATTCGGACGATATTCCATCCGGGCTTGATGCTGAGGACTCTGAGGACTCTGAGGACGGTCAGTCACTAGTAGAAGCATCTGACAACGAGGATCTCGTCCCACTTGACGGTGATATCCCGGAAGGATTGATAGAGTTCGATGGTTCTGAAAACGACGTAGACGAGGAAGAAGAGTGGACGGGCATTTCTACGGATGCAAACCGCAAGAAGCGCAAACGTGGGGAGGAGAAACAGGGCAAGAACAAAAAGTTGCGATCTTTGCCAACGTTTGCCAGCTACGAAGAGTATGCAAAGATGATCGAGGATGGACCGGAGGACCTCATTTAGAGACCTGTTCCAAGTTCGTCAATGATGCTTTCCTATCCATACAAGTACAAGCTGTCTATATTTATGTACATGGGTGAGTAGATAATAAAGATGTTACTTCCTTAGTACATGCGGCGCAACAACTGGTGACAATATCAATGCTTTCCAGAGTTGCCGCCACGAGATTGGGTTACCCTGTGAAAAAGTCAACACCAAGTATCACAGTCAAATTACCAGGCATGCCTCATCTCGTTGCATAACGCAAAAGCTACCGTCACTTCCACGGTAGCTGAACTTTTCGACAATGACCCAGCCCTTGAATTTTATCTTCCTTCGATCGAACCCTCCGACTCGCAACCACGGAATTTCCTCGTCTGTTGGTGGAGGACGTTTCTTCATCTGTACATTCAGAGCTGCCAAGCTTTCTTCGATAAGCGATAGAAGCAGCGGCGGACCCAATGCTGCATAGAAACGCGTCAGATGAGGAGTGTAGCGCATACCCGATTGAGTTTGAGACTGGACAATGGTTGGATGAAAATGGCAAACAAAAAAAGAAGGAACATACAAAAAGCATTAGTGTCTGGGTGAACTGTGTTTGACGGCTGGCTGTGAGCATAATTTGATCTCCATCACATTCCATCTCATTTCTGAAGAACAGTCAGTTGTTACATTACAAATATGTCGCCAACGTACCCATTGCCCTCCAAAGTTGGTGCAGCGATGTTAATGTCACCATTCTTGTGTAAACCTTCGGTCAATTTCTCTGCCAAGATAGCTGTGCCGCGGCCTTGTAGCTGACTCGGGCTGAGGCGCCTGCTAAGTGTATGGATTCAAAACTTGTTGGTGCTCACCTTAGCCACCAGGAATGCTGCATGATGTCGTCTATTGTCCACCGTTGGGACGGATCGATGCACAACAGCCCTCGAAGAAGATCTACAAGATCAGTAAGATCGGTGAAAAATGAAGTTCGTACCAAGCACGTCGTTTCCAAATTGACACCATGGGTCATCATTAAAGAGTTCGCCGGTGACGTAGCGGCAGAATTCTGGACTTTTGATTGTTGGTTCGTCCCAGGGCGTATCTAACCGGTCAGAAGGAGCCATCGACGAGGTTGAATTGACTCACTGCCCGCTATCAGAGCGTACAGAATAACCCCAATCCCCCAGATATCAATGGGCTCAGCCTGGTATGGTTCGTCGCCATTAAGCTACAAGAGGTCAAACTTGGAGTAGCATGGGAGGAAAGTCTACCTCTGGGGCAAGATAGGGCAAACTGCCGCATCTTTCTGATAAAAGACGTGTTTGTCCTGTATCTTTAAGCTTATATACAGCGGAGAGACCAAAATCTGAGATTTTCAATGTCCCTGCGCCATCGAGCAACAAATTTTCAGGTTTGAGATCTCGATGGCAAACGCCCTGGTTATGTATATATTGCTACAACCGTCAGGCAGGAAGGAGATAGGAGTTGTTAGCCTACCATGCCAGACACCAGTTGTTTGAAATAAAATTGAGCGACTTCGTTACCCACACCCACGTCAGGAACTAAGACACAGTTTGGTCAATCAATGGAATACATGAAGACCGATTTCTGACCGATTTTATCAAATAAATCGCCACCTCCTGCGAGCTCCATGAGCATGTAGATGCCAGGCACATACCGGGCCTGATGTTTCAACTCGACGACGATTGCGCTGATGAAGCGCAAGACATATTCGTGACGAAGGGCTGCGTGAACTTTCATCTCTTTGTCAATGGATTTTCTTTCTTGTTCTGTGGTGTCTTTCGTAATTGCCACGAGCTTGCATGCAGCCACTTCATGTTTTTCTACGTTTACGGCCTGAAACACGCTGCAAGGATGAATGCGTAAGGTCAATGGTTTGTGCCACTCGGACACGCACATCGAAAATCCTCCTCCCCCAATTTGCCTGACGAGCTCAAACCCTAATAGGTGTAATGATAAGCTGGGAAGAGTCTGGCACAACGAACACACCGTCAATCTTGGGATACTTTTGAGGACGCATGATAATGAGTCACAACAAGGTTGAACCGTCACGCGTTCGCGACACTCGCACGTGCTTGTGACCTTTCGTAAATCCTTCATTGAATACTAAATGTAACTAGCTCAATGCTATTTTCTTGCCCAATACAGCGTCCTTGACGCTTTTCCCAAGCTTGGATTTGATTTTTTCTTTTTTCTTGTCCAAAGTACCCAGCTTGTCTTTCTTCTCCTTAGGATACGCCTGAGAAATGCTGTGTGCTAAATCCGCAGCAAGATTGGGGGCTGTTTTCTCTTGGGAGTCGACGTTCACATCAAGATTGGGGGCTGTTTTCTCCTGGGAGTCGACGTTCGCATCAGAAGCCTCAGCTTTCTGCTTGTTCATTTTTTTCTTCTGCTTCTTCGAAAGCTTCTTTGGCCCTTCCGCCGCAGACGCAGGGGGTGGAGCAGTAGCGACGACAGCAGGCTGAGACGGGGATGGCGCGTCTGTTTTGGACTTCTTCTTACCTTTCTTCGGAATCGCAAGCTCTGCATCTTCTACTACGGACGGGTTGGACTCGACGACAGGTTCGGATGCCGGATCCCCTGTAACTTTCTTTTTCTTCTTATCCTTCCCCGAAAGTACAGACCCTTCCGTAGACGGGTTCAACTCGACGGCAATGGTAGAGGGTTTAGACGGCCCATCCACTTCTGCTTCACGAGCCTTCTTTTTTTTCTTTTTCTTGTCCTTCTTTGAAGGCACAGACTCTTCTGTAGACGGTTTGTGAGCAACAGCGGATGGTTTAGTCGAATCCGCATCCACATCCGTTTGAGCCTTCTTCTTCTTCTTGACCTGCGTGGCACTCGCCTCTGCCACATCATCAGCAGGGGGAGGAGGTGCAGGCACACCAGCAGTTTCTTTTTTAGGTGACGGCTTCTCAACCGTCCCCTTCGCTTCTTTGGCTGTCGGTACCGCTGAGGAAGAAGTCCCTTTCGCTTTCTTGGCAGATGTGGGGGCCTCCGCACCAGCTGTCGGTTTGACTTTGGCAACAGCAGGCTCATCACCACTGACAGAAGCAAGTTTCGCTTTTTTGTATGGTTTTTCGACCGCCGGAGCAGAAGCAGGGACTGATTTAGGCTCCTTGGTCGAGGGTTTCACTGTGGGTTTTGGCTTAGCTTCAACTTCCGCTTCCGCTTCCGCTTCGTGTTTTCGTTTTTTTGATTTGGCAGGAGCAGGAACAGGAGGCACAGCAGCTTCCTTGGCTTTCTGCAGAGCGATTCATCAACGTCGAAAGACTGACAAGAACGGAATACCTTTTTCTTCGGTTTAACAACTTCCTCCTCATCCTCGCTGTCGTCAAGGCTGCGCTTTTGCATTGATGCTTTTTTGGCGTCTTCTTCGCTGCCTTCTTCGCTGCCTTCCTGCTCGCTATCGTCCTCATCCTCGACAGTCATTCCCGCCCACCTTTCCCCCACCCCATCTCCCAAACCACAGCTCCAAATCGGCAAGCTGACACTAGAATTGGTCTTGAGCCCCAAGCTCTGGATATTCTCCCAACCACCATAAATGTGCTGCGCGATGCTCGGGAGGGCTGTCTGGAGGTTCGATTGGATTTGTATCGGAGACTGAGAGGCGGTGCCAATTTTTATCGAGCTGCTACGTGTTACAACGAGAACAGGAAGGAGAAAAGGGAGACGCACACAAACGAGCCACGATTCTGATTCATATACGTTGAATTGATTGCTTTTTCAAGTTCAGACTTGAGATCTTTTTTTGTTAGCGAAACTGGGATCGGTTGTCTGTCCAGCCAGCGTTAGCCTTTCAACTCACGCACACAGAGCAGAGTTACTTCTTGGCCTCAAACCACTTGGTACCCAGCAACTTGGGCAGAAGGGGTATGATTCTATCATCAGCAAGGAATAGGCCATATTCCTTCAGAAGCCGTCTTCTGGCTTCAAATGGATGGTGCTTGCCCTTGAGTTTGGATAGTCCGATGACGCGAGAGATGAAGTTGATGTTGTTCGTTTCGAGCAGGGTTTTATAGTCTCGTTGCGGGTCTTTGGTGAGCAGACATACCGGGTTTGTGCGGGGGTCTATTATTGGGTGGGCGACAGGTCTGCCGTGCTCGGTCAATCATGAGAAGTAAAACGAAACGAGCCAACATTCGAACAGGTTTGAACCGTTGCTCTGGCGGTGATTTTTTGACGGAGACAGTCAACCAAACAAACTCGTCTTTCTTGGGTAACAGTTCGTTATTAGCCTCTTGCAATGATTTTTTGCTGTAGTGAGAATGGAGAGCAGTGACGGCTTGCTCCATTTGCTGCGCTGAGATCTGGTCCAGGACGGACATGGCAAATTTTTTCAGAGGAAAACAACAAGTGTAAACACACGCGGTCTCAAGAATTGCTTGTATATTTTACATAGAAAAGAAAAGCTGATAAGCACTAACAATAATTGTTACATCAAGTCACTATCGATCATCCATATCCCACTCTGCATCAGCATTCACTTCTTCAATAAAATCGCTGATAATGTCCTGCAGCTCCCTTAACAGGTTGTCCCTGTTCCACTCAGCCCGATGCCGCCATATCGATGCTAGACAACTTGCCCGAAGCTGTTCAAGCTGTTCAACCGTCAGCGAAGATGTATTCGCACGAAGGCTTGCTCGTAATTGTGACACCAGGTTCTCATTAACATGAAAGTCTGGCAACGGCGTGGGAGAACGTGTCTTTGGAGGCGCAGGCATAGGTGATTTCGACCGTCGCAGAATCGGCGTAGGCGCCCGCGATGTACGGTGACTCAAAAAGGCTGGAGGTACAGGCAGGGAACTCGACGATGGTCGCTCTAAGAAAGGATTGTCTTCCGCCGGGTTGAGTAGGCTAGCAAAGCCTATGGGCTGCCGCTGTGGCGATGGCTGATCTATAATCATACCGTCCGTAGCCCCATCCATCACCGGCACGTTATTAGGATTCGGCATCGTAGGAGGGGGAAACAGTAGCGGTGGAACTTCTTGAATGGCTGGATCAAAATGAACGGAACCCGGTCGCGGTTCTGGTGAATGTAGAAGAAGATTCAGTTGGTCGTGTTCATCTTCATCACCACTTATGCGAGATCGTTTCAACTCTCGATTTTCAGCGTTCTCATCGTCCGATCCCATCCCAGAGTCGCCACTAGCACCACCTTCAGTGCGTTGCCTCTTCAACCGCCGCTCTAGCCTCACGGGATCTGTAATGGCTAACTCAGGTTCAAGCCCGTTCGTTCTCGCACTCCTTCGAGCGCCGGGCGGCGGAGTATGGACCTGCTCATCGGCCGCTGCTGTCTCTTTCTCCTTCTCTTTCTCCCGCGCTTTCCTGTACTCTTCTCTTCTTTGTCGTTCCCTCGGAGCCATCCGTTCACACTCAAGTTTGAGCGTAGGATCAAACTCTAAAAGACTGACCTCCGCTGCTGTAAATAATGCCTGCGCTTTATAAAACCTATCAGGATCCTCGTCTGCACGAGACGTGGCATTGTGCAAAATCCTTCCCACGTCGTCAAGAAATTCTTGCGGAGTCAGGTACTTGCTTTTGTATAGGTTGGCATGCATCTTCTCCAAATCCATGTCGAAGAGCTTCACCGGTTCAGCAATGGGTGGTGGTGGTGGTGGGGCAAGCAGGTCCTCAGCAGCGGTGCCATTAAGATGAGTTTCTCCATTGATGAAAAGTTGGGCTTGAGCTTGGTGCTGTTCGACAACTGTCGCTTCAATGATGCCGTTCGCAACCGGATGCGACTCGACAGTCGCTGTGACTGTCTCCAATATTGGGACTAGGCCCGGATTCTCAGCTTGAGCAAAATCGTACTCTTCCTGCGACGAAACGTAAACGCAAAGGTTGACTATGTTCGAGATGACATTACCCTAGCACGCTTGGTAAATCTTTTGAATTTTCTCTTCAGCTCTGACAGTATGGGACCTAGGCGGTACTTGAGCAACGTAATGACCTTTTGATCATTCTGTTCTTGCATCGCAAGCTCGGCAGCTGTTGGTGGTGTGGGTTCCACGGGAGGGGCGATAGGTAAATCCTCTAGGACTCTCTTTTTCCTATGCGCTCCATCAGAGAACTGGTTTGGCGGTCGACGAATGTCTTGGAGGATTCCGTCAAAGAAAGCTTCGCGTTGTGTGTCCGTTGGAGGCAGGAGCGCCACACGGTTTTCTTTACTATGACCAAACCATGCTCGAACATCTTTAGGCAAGTCAATGAATTTGCCGTCAAGAACAGCGAGAAGAAGAATCGGGTCAGTGGGTGCCAGAGTGTCAAGCATCGCCTTGACTGTCGTCCTGGAGATTTCAGAAACTGCAGCACACCACGCAATCAGAGATGGGATATAGATCACAGAAGGTTGATGTCGTTTAGCCTCAATGAAGAGCTGGACAATAGCGGCTTCCACAGTTCGCGTCGAATCGCCAAGAAGCGTACCAAGCTCAAGATTCTGAATGTTGTAACCCTCAAGATGATGGAGTGCAGCCGCACTAACGTATGCCTGACCCATACCGGGTGCTCCATGGAGGATTATACGTGGACGATACACGCGTAACGTTTCCATTGCTAAAAAGAGGTCAGGCACAGAGCTCCGGTTGATTTTGAGACCTCACATTGCATCATCAATTCCCTCTCCAAGGCACCTTGCTCTCCACCGTCATCTTCATATTCAGCTTCCTCCAAAGCTGTCCGTCGCTTTTCCAGTGGAAGGACGCGCGATATCACATCTTTGATTTTGTCTAAAGGTTCGGATAGGATTGGCACAAATTGTGAGGGTAAAGGCATAGCGGCTGATGCTGAAGAGCGTGCGGAAGATGGAACTAGTTCTGAACGGAGAGTTAGCTTACAAGCGAGGTATACGAGAACACCCACTTTTGATTGAGATCATAAAGTCTCTCAACCCTACGGCAATTGTCTCAGGCTTAAGAAGTAATCGGTCCGTCGATTTGTAAATTTGAGGATACCTCCTCTGAACAGCGTTCAAAGCAGCCTCGGTACAAAGTGCCTGTTTATAATGTTAAACCAGCCCAATAGACTTCGAGAAAAGAGCTTACGCGCAGATCCGCTCCACCATAACCTTTGGTCATCTTAGCCAAACCGTCTAGTTTGTCTTGGCCATCTAAACCTTCCCAGCCTTGCCAGCCTTTCGTCATGATACCAAGTATCCTCTTTCTCGCAGTCAAATCTGGAAGGGGGAAGTAAAACTCTCTGTCAAATCTGCCCGGTCTCCTCAACGCAGGATCGATAGCATCTGGACGGTTGGTCGCTCCGATGACGATGACTTGCCCTCTCCCGTCCATACCATCCATCAAAGCTAGTAAAGTCGAGACAATGGAGGCGTGAATTTGATCTTGCTTAGAAGAACGAACTGGTGCAAGACCATCGATTTCGTCGAAAAAGATAATGGAGGGTTGAGATGACCGAGCCTCTTCAAAGAGTAGGCGAAGTTGACGTTCCGCTTCACCAACCCATTTCGAGAGGGCGTCAGCACCTTTGCGCATGAAAAAGGCTGTAAACAGTGAGCAGGGAAAAAAAGCGGAGGGACTAGGCTTACATATTTTCTTGCCATTTGACCGACAACTAGCTGCCAATGCCCTGGCAAGCAGAGTCTTACCTGTACCTGGTGGTCCATGGAATAGCACGCCTCTGGGAGGTGTAACATTGAATTGCTGAAAAACTTCAGGATAGAGAAGGGGGAGCAGTGTCATCTCCTTGAGCTGATGTATGTCTGGCGAAGATTTTGAAAGAGACGGAGACATAAGCTGAGAACGTACGATCATCTAAACCTCCGACTTCATCAAAAGTGACATTAACGTTCACTCCCAAGGGATCAGCATTAGCGAAACCTATGTTTGTGTAAGAAGGAAAACAACGGAGAGAACAGAAAGCATACCCGCATCGCCAATTTTTCCAAGGTTAGATGGTGTCCCTGCGACGAGATCACCCATCATTCCAGCTCCACCACTGGGAACAGCCCCGCCAAATGCGCCTAGTCCACCCATAGATCTGCCGGGCGTACGGGTCGGGTTGTAGTCTGAGTCCGAGTCGTCTGCAGGCATCCCCATCCACCGTCCTAGCTCAGCTCCACTAGCGCTCCAACCCAAGCCCTTCCCTTTCTTACCACCACCTGGCCTACTTCCGGTATGCCTACTTTTAGAAGGAGGCGGCGGTGGACGGCGAATTTCTTCAAGCGGAGGGGGGATATAATAATTTATCTTCTTCTGCCTCTCTCGCAGGCCATATGGACGGCCGTCCTCCTGCTGAGTATCGTCCTCGTTGGCATTTCCGTCCATATCCATATCAATGTTAAGATCTGTTGGTGTGTGGGGAAGTTCCTCGGAGAACGAACCATCGGCTGAGGAGCCTTGGGAACCAGGACCATCGACATAAATGTCTGTCTCCTCTTTCTTACCCTTAGTTGCATTACGACGTGCAGCCCGATTAGCTCGCTGGTCGCGTTGTACGACAGATTTAGGTTTGGGAGGCGAGGCATGACCATTGGCCTTCCTGAGACGATTGCGAGTATTGTACCGTCTGCCAATGATGTCCTCCTCGTCATCATCTGTCGCGATGAAGCCTTCCAAGTTGTTTCTCTTCCGCCGCGTGCGCAACTGTTCAGGGTCCATCATCTCATCTTCTTCATGTTCTTCGCTAGTGCGACGCCGACGAGCAGAAGCACGGGTCATTCGGACATTGTTATCGTCGTCGAAGAGTGCATTAGGTTCTGGAGCAGGTATGCTGGGATCTGGGTCGCCATCCGCGTCGGCTTCGTCGTCTGCCTCACTCTCGACATACGACTTTCTCTTATATGTGCGGCCTCTGGAAGACCTTGCGAGCTCGACGGATTCTTCCTCGTCATCCTCCTCTGCGTCATGAGGGTCTCCATAATCCATGGAATGTTCACTGGCATGATATTCAGAGCCACTGGCTGCACTAGACTGAGAATGGCGAGCTGAGCGACGAAGGACAGGCCCTGGAGGAGGAATGTTGATCTTGATACCGGTTGCTGGTAGGTGGTGAGTACGTATCTGAAACAAGAGGGAAAAACGTGCGAGGCATAGATAAAGTGTATTGATCACGTCGCTACAACGAGCGCGTCCAAGGAATTAGCCACTGACTGGGAATAGATGGTGCCACTGCTGTTGAACAGAAAGGCCTCCAGGGGGAGTAGAAGACTGTGTTGAACGAGTGTAATTGAGTCGATATCGACGCGAAAGCATTGGAACTATCATACCGATTGTCTAACTTGACGGGAGCCCGGACACAGCACTGCTCAAGACCGTGTGGTGTGGGCAAAAAATAGCAGGAGCGTCACAAAAGTGCGTCAAAGACTTGTCAAAGGCTAAGCAAGAGTCTGGTAGACGCCAGAAAGCTCAAATTGAAAGCTAGGACTGTGGAGGAAAGTTCAGAGTGCACAGAGTCACACGTGACATGTCACGCCTACAGGACAACTGGCAGTTGGTGGGTTAATCCTCGATTTCCGTGTCTCAAATTCCATTTCTCTTGAACACGGCGGTTGACGACGTCCAATACAACAAATATATGTGCTCCTTCAGAGCCCGGTTTGCAGGAAATTCTGCAGCAAAGTGCCGGGCCTGCAGAAATTGGGAAATAACGCGGCGTCGACGATTCAAAGGTTCATTCAATGACCGTTTGGAGCAAAAGACGAGCGATTTCACTCAACACCTTCAGATAATTTTCACGTGACCTCATCCCAAAAAAAGCATCTAGCCCTCTCTTTTCGGCAATGCCCTTGTCTGTGACTGCACTTGAGCGGACATTGAGCCAGGCAATTGCTGAAAATGGCAGTCTTAATCCTCTTGCAGACCTGGTCCATCTGCTCAGCGTGTCTGAAAACTCTAAAGAGACGCACAAGGCAATATTTGCACTTTACCGCATGTTCACTCTGCTTGTGCCAAAGCTATTCCTACCAGCGTCCGAAGTCAAGGAATGGCTATGGCGGCAATTCAATAAATACACAGACACACTTGTCGAGCACCTGGGTAGCGAGGAGAAAGCTTTGCGGTCCGCAAGCTTGAAGATCCTGTTTGAATTTCTTAAAGCACTGTCGTCGACAGCGAGTGCGTCACAGACACCTCAGATTCATAACAAACTTCTGAAAAAGATCGCCTCTGGACTGTTCACCAAAGCCACGGACGACGTACTGGAGACCTTTCACCAGGAATTCATGTCCGAGTACGACGATGTCCGCTGGTTCTTCCTGCGTGAAGCAGGGTATGTTTTGATTTTCTCTGTAATGGTAATGTGGTGTTAACTCCTCCAAGAAATTATGTTCCAGCAGAATCTTCTGCTACCCCAAAGCTGCTATCTATCCTGGAAAGAATCAAAGAATTCCCTCAACACGACAAAGAGCTGACGCGGTGGTACGTTCCCGAATTCTCCACAACTCCAGAAAAATCTCCGTCAAACGATGAAGACGAAGAGGACGATTGGCGTAAATTCTTCGACACTCCTGAAGAGACGATAGAAGCGACCCAAAAACACGGTCGGGCATCTACCCTTCCAGTGTACAAAGCACTACACGTGCTGGCTTCACATCGTGCAGTATTTACCCGTGCATGGATGGTACTTTTGTCCCGACTCTCAAGCGAAGAAGATTCCGCACGGATACTCAAAATTCTTCACCGTCAAGTCGTGCCATACATGACACCAGGGCGAGTCGTCGAAGTCGTAGATTGGGTCAGCGGAATCGTCCACCGTGGTGCGGATTCGAGCGCGCCAGAAGCGAGGCAAGCACAAGCCTTCTTAGCAATGAATACGTTATTTGTGCTAATGACCCAATACAACCTCGACTACCCTTCCTTCTACCCCGAATTGCTCAAACTGTTAACACCCAGTCTTCTGCACACCAAACACCGTTCCAGATTCCTTCGTTTACTTTCCACCTTCCTCGCACCCTCAAGCCATCTCCCACAGTCTCTGCTGGCTGAATTCTGTCGCCGACTTGGTACGCTAGCATTACACGCTCCACCAGGAGGTATCATACCCGTCTTGATCCTTGTATACAACATCATCCTCCAGTCTCGGGGGTCCTTGATGCATCTCATCCATTCCGAAGATGCAGAAGGACAATTACATGCTCTTCCAAGTCTATTAAACCATTACCTCCCTTCTGTGTGCACGATAAGCAAGCTGTACAATCAGCCGTTCACCCGGAAAGACCCACTGGCGATGGAGGGCTTTCTGGATCTGGGTTACGCCGGCATGTTGGAAAAAGAGTTAACAAGAACAGTGAAAAAAGAGCCCGCGGTGGGTGACAAGCGGCAATGGGAAGCGTTTAAAGAACCAACAAGTAAAAGAGCTCGGCTAGAGGAAGACCTAATAGACGAGTTGTGGATAGCATAGATGATGAATGCCCTTTCGCTGAAGGGATTTATTGCGGTCTGTGACAGCCTCGCTTTCTTCCCCATGGCCGACGCTCGCGTCTTTACTGTCGGTCTAACAACTGCTTACTGATTTGCTATCAGTTCCGAGCTCCCTGCAGTCTTAGCAAGACTCGACTCTGAAGCTTGAGTTTGAATCCATTTGGACCCAACATATCTGTCAATTGAACAAGGCCGCTGAGCACTATCAGCACTGAGGGTCCCTCAACGGTAACGTGTTCCCGAGTCCTATTAATGGACATGGACGCGTCGCGAGGCAGGCGTCACACCTTTTTCTACCCTGACTTACAGGGAACCTACTCAGGCCCTTGTGTTCAGTATATTGTCTCTGTCGGCCGCGGCTGGGAGGTATACATGTAGAGTCTGGACTCAACAATACCCCGGTCTATTCATTATGATTGGCTTGAAGATCAGGGCAGGCAGACGCTAGGAATCTGTTGCACTTTGTTTGGATCCATTCTCTTCCAGGTCAATCGTTCTTCAAGCCACCAGCTCGTTCTCAATGTTCCAGTTGGACGAAGTAGCCGCAAACATCAATGTGTACACTCTTCGTGTCCCTGTCGTAGTATCATACATACTCGTTTACTTGCTGCATCTCTACCGCGGTTTGTAGTACATAATCGACGCGTGCCAAAAATGGACGTATGCCGTGATCGCAGTGTCTTGATTTGAACCATTTCGTACGCGTCTGGACCAGACTCAACTTGTCTGAATAACCTTACCAATGAAGAACAAGAACAAGCAGACCAAGTTTCCGGTTGTCTGTACTGCTCTCTCATTGCTGCGACATTTGACATTGACGGCGAGTAGGCCCGGATAAAGAAGATTATGCAAAAAGACGAGGAGGTCGGCAAAGTAGCCCAGGCGACTCCAATCGTCATCTGTGCGTCCAGCTCGAACTATTTTGCCAGTATCAATGATGAATACTATACACAGCCAAGGCATTGGAGCTATTTCTTGCCCTTATTATTGAAGAGTCCAACAAAGTCACAGCGAGCCGAGGTTCCAGGAAGGTCGAAGCATATCATCTGTGCGTCAAACGTATCAAGCGTGGCTACAAGTGTTGACCGTGTATAGAAAACATGCTGTCGAAACAACTGAAATGCTCGACTTTCTTAAAGAAATAGTAGAGGGTGTACCAGACCCATCTGCTGGCGGCACTATTGATATTGGAGATGCAGAGGGTAAGAAGAAGCGAGGCAAGGCGCGGAAGGCGGAAGGCCCAGAACCGCTTGCTCCTCGTAAGAAACGCAAGAAACCAGAAGAGGACGTCGTTATGGCGGAACAATCCGAGCCAGAGCAGGACGAGGACAACAAGCAGGAAGCCGCCGCATCACGGTCTCGCTCTGCCGAAGACGACGACGAGGACAGTTACGATTGAGACCTCCAGTAGATTGAAGATTGTAGGTAATGTACACAATAAGTTATCATGGATTCCTTCCCGTCCCTTCCCTTCTATCTAGGTTGTTGGAAGCAAAAGCTTCGTGCGATGGCGCAGACAAACGTCCGAGCCTGATTAAAGGCGATCATGTCTCTGGAAGACATGTTATCAGCATCAGCCCAACATCTGGGCAGATAGCGGAGATATAAAAAACCCGTCTCCATAATTTATGAACATCTCCTGCCCAGCTGCAACGTCCGTCTTTGCGTAAATCCCGATGCGGTGTTCGCCATTGACGAGTAAAACTGTGGCAATCAGGAAGGATGTTGATACACTTGAACATCCGACAGGACGTACCGAAAGCTTTACAGTTGGCTTTCTCGTCCGAGTGATTGATATACCGGGCTTCGTTGGCTCCATAAGAGGCGTCGATTGCGAGGGTAGTGTTCAGGTCAAAGAGGTAGTTTCGGCCACGGTGACGGGTCACGTCGCTGTACGACTGTTTGAACGACAGATGCAAGAATAACTACTTACTCTCTCGAATCGGTAGTGGCTTCGAAGATCAACTCTCCCGTGTATTCTGTTTTCTTCGGTCAGCAAAGGACAATAGAAGTATATAGTAACGAACCTGTGATGAACTCGTCAGCACCGACTGGCTCCAGAAGGAACAGCCCGAATCCCCAATCAGATCTCCTGACCTCGGTTTTCTGTGCAATGACGAAAGTGTCAATTGAAACAAAATAAAAAACATACTTTGACTATTCCTCGTTGTATCGAGCAGTTCCTGCAAGTATCCGACGTAACATCTACAAGGCTTTTAGAAACGAGGCTACAATTTTTATCGCGCACCTCTGGCGTCTCTATATCAATCTTTACTTCCCAGATTAACGGAAAGACTCACTTGACTCCACACTTGCCGCAGAGCGTCGGGTCACACTCTCGCAAGGCCTTGAAACACGGACAATGCCTTCCGCAGACTCGCTGCCTCTTTCCCCTCGGTTTTGAGCAATTGCAACCCTGCCAACGACGCTTGCATGATGTTGGATTACATCGACAATTGAATTCACAGTGGGTCTTATTGATGAAACAAGAGCATTGGGAGGTGGCGTCGCAGGGGCCGTCATGTGCACATGGCTCGTTTGGAGTATACAAAGAAGGGTTCGCATCTGGAAGAGATGAGAAACGGAGGGAAAGAGAGGAGGAAGAGAACCTTCGAATACGAGCATCGGTCGCTTGCCCTTGCGAGTTTTAGCGTCAGATAACTCGGCAGCTCGGTTGATTTTGGCTCGTTGTTTCATATGTGATTGTTGCTTTGGAAAAACCTGATGCCTGTGAGCGAAAAACACGCTAGCATGAAAAGTCTCACAGCGTAGCACGGTTTTCGACAAATAACTACCAGATCACAGGGAGAGATGTCAGAAGAGAAGTCGACGACTGTTGTAAAGACTTCATTCGTCTCAGAATCCCAGTCAGGATCATGCTACATGAACTAAGCGCGAGCAGGGTATCATGAATGGCGGTTAACCTTGTCCGCATTCTCAGCAAGCTGAAAACAGTCAGTTCCGCATGGTGTAGCCCTGGTCCGAGTAGGGAATGGCTCGGATGACGGGCCAGGAATTGGTAGAGGAGATGCTTCCACTGGGACAGACATGTGAGTTGTGCTGCATAGTGAAAAGGTTTACTTACCATGTGTGTTGCAGAATCCACAGATACAGTTGAGATTGGAACAAAACATCGAGACCATATTCGAGAATTCTTTTTGGGCATCCAGATTCTGAGGTGGTGGAGATGGATGCCTTTGACCTGGAGGCCATGGGAGCATGTCTCTGTGCGAAATTAGACAATTGTAGAGAGCATCGAGGAAAGCCATACCGTCGTGAAGCGCGAATGAGCAGACCAGGTCCTGTCAACAATTTTTCTGGGAATATTCCAGATGCATCGATGCTCTCATATGAAATACCGTGCTCTTCGTTTAGACGACGTGCGGCCTCAAGGAGAACAACGTCCACTGTATAACGGTCAGTGCTACGAGGTTGGTGGGGAAGAAGCGAACAGTCGGGATTCTTCATAGAGGTTTGCCAAGCAAAAGTCTTGTAGTTTTTGCAATGGTCCTGCCAGTCAAAATTGACATCGTCGGCCATTGGAATGAAGGGCATATTGCTTGGGTCGTCGCCTGTCATTCTGTTCCGAGGGATCAGAGGAGACGATTCATACGCGGGAGTTGGTTGCAGCAGTAGTCGACGTGGAATTTGAATTATATCCACTGATTTCACAGTGCGAGTAGTCGTAGGCTCAAAGTCCACGATTTCGCAGAACAAGGACGCGTTTTGACGCGACTTCTCAGAGATTTTGGGCTTGGATTTGACATTGGGACTTGAAGGTGGTTTGCTGAGCGAACGAATAGCCTGGAGCGAGTATTCTAATTCCCAAGAGTGAAATTCACGGTAGACAGTGTTGAGAACATGGCGGATGAGATGATCAGACATCCTTTGATCACGACCATGGCCCGAGCGCACAGATTTGGCGCACTTGGCGCAATTTTTGCAGTCGTATACCTCGCAGCGCTCTTTGAATTTGTGCAAGTGCCGTTTGTTAGCGAAGACATTGCTCGAGAAATCGTCCCTGTTGTAGGTGGCCCTGTGCAGTGTTGAACTTGACTGACGTGGCCAGTTTCCTTGGTGGCTGTTGGTCACCTTTGGCTCGTACTCTCTATGGTGCGCTATTCTAACTCACTCAATGGCTGGAATTGACAACTGCAGGACGTTGGGCTGGGGCATCGTCAACTTCAGAGACTGTCCTGATGCATACAAAGAACTGATGGCGGTATGTTGCTTCTCGCCGCTTTTCGCTTCTCATCCTTGCAGGAAATCTCGCAGGCAAAGAACGAGCTGAGAGGACGCGGAGTGTCTGTAGACTGATTATATTCGTATTCTGGCCCAGGCGAGCAAAATAATCACGTGAAACACTACCATGGCTGAACTCCCTGTGGATGTTTACACTGTAATTGTTGGATACTTGAACCTGGAAGACTCCATCTCATTGCTGAGAGCAAGTCCGCACACTGGCCTCCACTTTCTTTCTCATTTTGACTTAGACAAATTCATCTCTGTATTTCACCCGCTCGCTCTGGCTTGTTCCGCTTGAAAATGCGAGAAAATTACTGCCTCTGCCTTGTCCACCAGACCAGGACTTCTCGATATTAGAATTTGCCGTGCTGCGCGATATTGCCTGCAAAGCCACCCGCTTAGAACATAACTGGTCCCAAGAAGAGCTCAAGCATACAGCCATAATGAAATTTCAGACCAGCTCTCAACAATTCCCTATTGCGGTCGTTCCCGGATTCCCGGTACTCATCACATGGATACGACAAGGAATGCTCCAATGTTGGAACGTGCAGACGAGGACGTGTTTAGGCACCATCGAGCGCGTGTACACATACAGCGAGATCTGTGACCGCCCTATATGGGTGTCCAAGCCGTACATTGAACAGGGTTGCATGACACTTGCGGTGCTTTCATGCAGGACTTTTAATGCCACGTAAGTCAGATAAATCTCAACTACTGGGCCTGAACGATTTTCACAGCTCCGCAGAGATCATCATCCTCTCTGTTGACTATACAGCCAAAGGGATTACCAAATTCTCCGAACGCTTCAGAAAGACTTTGTTTCTGGAACAGTTGGCGGAGGTAACAGATAACGAAGCTATGCCATATCGTGATCGATGGCCACCAAAGCACCAAGCGCAGCTAACTATGTACTCTCCATCCGCAGGGTTTCTCGTTCTGTATGCGACATGTTTTGCGTTCAGCGAAGAACAGGACAGGATGGACCCACATCCGCTAAAATTGGACCTTTCACACTTAATTGTGAGTTTTTGGCTGTCTTCGTCTTTACCCATTTTCCTGTTCTAGTCTCTGGATGCTCTGCATGTTCGTGACGGACATCTTCACCTCTATTACTACACGCATGATGGCACAGAGCCTGTCGTAATACCAATATCCGACATTATAGGCGATTTGACTGCTATATCGAGCGATGGTGCTTACAAGTCCTGTGTGTACAGGATGCCTCTTAGCAGTCAGTGGTTCATTTCAGATCGCACCTTTATAGCCCATCTGCGCTTCTGGACTGCACCCCAGGATGAACATTATTTCAAACTTCCGACACCTTCTAATCTTACTACATTCCAATATCATGGCGAATCAAGAGCACAGTATCTTTTGGGCCTTGATGTTGCAAAGTATGGTGTACAGTATTATATCTACAGATTCCAGGCCGCCAACGACTCTCCAACTTGCACTGCCCATCGTATTTCCTTTCCAGTGCGGCTCTACGGAATCGAAGCCCATCGTGCGCATCATGGTCTTTTAATTGATGATCATCTTGGCATCATCTACATCTGCGACGAGAAGGGGATGATTCATGCCCTATGTTATACATAGTACGAGACCAGAAGAAAGGCTTCTCATGCAAAGTAACAGCCCTCATTACAGTACTATCCTATTATTATTCAGAAGGTATTAATCGTACACTAAAGAATCCTCTCATATTGCCCCAACCGCACTCGCACGGTTTATCAGCCCTCTGACCCTCCTACTCAGTCGCTCTGCTTCCTTCTTTCTTTCCTCAACATGATTTGACGGCATTTTCTTCTTGGGCATCCACACCCGACCACCCTTCGCTTCCACTCGCTTCGCATTCAGATCCGACAAATCCACGACACGAGGAGAAGACGAGAACGTGATGACATCCCGATACAACAGTTTTGTCTCGGTAGCCAACGACAAAAGGGTCGGAGGCGTTTCAGGTCGTCCGTCATCATCGTCGTCAGTATCGGACAATCCAGATGGGTCAAGTGGAGGAATCGGAGAACGAGTGATGGGCTCAGGGAGCGCTGGTAGTTCCTCAATCTCGCGTAGTAAATCGTGGCCCTTGAGATACGAATTTTCAATTCTGAGGAATCTCACAGTCCCGCGAAGTGCTTCAATCTAAACATAAGCAAGTGAGTAACGTAATGCGCTGAATAGCCAGCACCCACCTGTTCGAGCAAATACGACGTTTCAAGATTACCTTCAATAGGAACCGTTTCAGTCTCAGGCTGAGTCGTCGAAGCTGTACACGATGAGTCAATGAAGTGGTTGTTTCAGCTACTCACCTTGTCTCTCCAACCCAGCAGTCGACGCCTTGAGTTTGGCATACTCTTGTTCAACCGCGTCCAAGTCTGTCTGCATCTGTTCCATAGCCTCATCATACGTCACCTTCTCTTTCCTCAGCTTTGTGATCTCAGATTGCAGTTCTGCATTTGCATCAGCCAATTTCTTGCTCGACTCGAGCTTCCTCTCTATCAACTCTATTTTGACACCCGATTCTTGGATGATTTGGTCTTTGACTTTGAGTGTCCGTGCGAGAGATTGCATTTCTTCATTCAACTGGGCAAGTTTGCGTTCGGCTTCGATGTTGATTGCTGTGCTGGCTTTGATTTCGTTGATTCGTGTTACCCAAGGCGAGACGCCAGAGACTGCGCCCATTAGTTTTCTGTATCACGGTAGGGCAGAATAACGAACCTTTCTGAACATTCTCATTGTCCATGACCAGAGGCAGTAATGCCCCTGACTCATTCGTCAAACCCAAGATCGACTCCCGAATCGCATTCCAAGACGATCCTCCTACGGTCGACTTGCCAACTTGCTCGACAAAGGACAAAATCATGCTGAGCTGGAAAGAAGATTTGCCACTCCGGGCATCACTAATATGAGGCATGACTTGTTGCGCGAGCGAGATAGCAAAATTGACGGGTTCCTGAACGGCGTTACTGAACGTCTTCATCTGTGGAATGATATGGGATTTAAGAGCAGAAGATTCATGCGTAAGGTCTTCAAGTCGTTTCGTCAGTTTTCTGAGAGCAGTTTTAACAACAGCATTGGAGACCAAAAGAGGGACGTACTTGGAAAGCGCCTTGGCCGTCTTACACCCCTCCAGCAGACTTTGAAGTGGATCAAAAAAGGCGGATTGAATCTCCATCCCGCCCATATCCAACACAACTTCAGTATCCTGAATGGCTGTCTCGACCGAGGTCCTGACAAGTCCAATGGCAGCGGCAAAGACGTCAAGATCCAAATCGAACGAAACGACATAACCAAGTTCGCGCTCTCCAAGATCATGATCAAACCCGTCAAAGTATGTTTCAGCGAGATGATCAAACTGCGCTTGGATCCTAAACACGGATAAGTTATTACTGTATAAACCAAAAAGAACATACTTGAGAACATCACTAACACACTCCATCTCCCTAAATTCATCCCTCCTCAGCAAATCAATATGAATATCAATCCTCTTCTCCATGGGCGCAATTTCAGGATACAATCTCCCGATATTCAAAAAACTCTCTACATCGCATCTTTTCAAGATAGCCGCAAACCGCCGACAAAGTGTCGACAGACCCGCTAGACGCCCCCGCATTTCTGTTATACCGACAAGTACTTCAGTTCCAGAATTGAGACTCTTCGGAAGCCCGTGTGCCTCTGCAACAACAGAATTGATAGTTTCAACTTTTTGCGCGAGACGAGAGAAGAAGAGATAACAACTTGTTGCGAGAGTGTCGCCTCCCTCGAGATAAACTTGGGGAAGGTAGGGTTGGATAATCGATACCAACTCTTTCGCTTCGCGTGCGTCGAGTTTAGCGAACTCGTGATCGATCTGTCTTGCTTGGTTTTTTGAAACAGAAGATTGGAGCTTAAGGTTTTGGGAGAGGATGGCTGCTGTTTGGGATGCGGCGGTTTGGGATTCGGTTTGGAAGGTTTGAGTTTGAGTGCGGAGGTCTGTTAGTTCGCTGAGCAGTGTTCGTTAGTCAAAGAAGACTAGAAAAAAGAGGCGTACCTTTGCAACCTGAGTACTAGATCCCTGAATTGCTCGATTGTGCCTTCTAAATCGGCACAAGCCTCTTCGAGTATCTCTATTTTTCGGACATGGTCTCTAATCTCGGTCTCCTTTCTCTCCAAGTCCTCATTGAGAGCTTTTTCGGTCTCGATATGATTCTCCTCAAGCTCGTCGTTGAGTTCCTTGAGAGCTTCGAGGTCCTCGATGGTAATACGCATCTCCTCGATCTTCTCGCCCAGCTCGAGGTTACGCTCGGTGAGCTGGACAAGCATTTCTTCGGCACCTAGCGCGTCGTCCAACTGAAGCTTGAGGTCTTGTATCTGAACTTCGGCGTTGGCAAGTTTGATCATGGCAGAGTCGTGATGGGATTGGAGGTCGTCAACACCAGACATATCTTTCTCCATCTCTGCAATGCGCCTCTTTTGCTCGAGATCGTTCTCCTGCGTCATATCCCTGAGACGGACGAGAGCCTCCTTGAGTCGCTCGTTCTGCTTCTCAAGTTGAATATAGGCTAGAGTATCTTTAGTACTCTTCTGGGGAGATGATTCCACTACGCCCTCTGCGGCCTCCTCTTCTGCCAAAGCAGCTTCTGCACGGAGGACATCGAGCTCTACTTCAAACTCTGCGAGTTTTTCTTTGAGATCATCCAGCTCTGTGTCCTTGAGCCCGAGTGCCTCTTCTGCAACCTCCTTGTCGAGCAAAGCGACTTCGAGCTGCTCCTGAATATCGAGAAGCCTCATCTCTGCGAGTTCTGCAAGTTGTTGTGCATCTGCCAAGTCGCGCTTTGTTGCAATCAGCTCCGTTTGCTGTGACTGGAGTTTTGCCTGTAATTTTGGACGGAGTGCTATGAAAGACTGGGACTCTGCAATCTTTGCTTCTAGCTCGCGAATTGTACGCGCATCCAGGGCACGTTTTGATTCGAGAACGCGAACCTTTGATGCGAGCTCCATGAGCTCGTGGTCGTTGGAGACGGGCTGTTCTTGTGTTGGTGGTGGTTGTTCTTCTACGATAACCGTGGGTGTAAGGGGTTCTGATATTTGTGTCTCCTCTGGTATAGACTGTGGTGTGGGCTCTGGTTCCGGGGAAGGCAGAACGGGGGGTTCGACTACAGGATCCGAGGGTTTTGAAATGGACCTGCGTTTGAGACTGACCTTTGCGGGAGATGGAGAGTTTCTTGGGCTGTTGAAACTGGGCGTTCGTTGGTGAGTAATTCGTTCATTTCCTATTGCGCGCTTGATCTGACTGGCGCGAACGAATACGCCATAGTTCATTGGACAAGAAAAATAAGAAACGCCATCGACACTTCCATTATTCTTGCCTTTTGGCTCATAGAGTTCAATTCCAACCCATTTGCCAGCCTTGAACGATGTCGGCCCAGAGAACCGTATGACTCCTTTGCCAATGTTAAGCTCAACAATAGTGCCGAGTGGATAATCGGCAGAGGTCATTGCATGCTGCAGGTGTGTTACGGTCACATGACAGTAACTAGCAAACGGCAGACTTTTTTAGCAATTTCTTTGCGACTGAGATACACTGGGAAACAGATGACTGCAAACCGTAGGAAATATAGCCCATGTCCCAAATAGCACCCATTAATTTGTTCAGCAATATCTACGTTAAATTAGACTCGAGCTGATCATTATCTGTCAGGACATTCATGATTGTGTTGGCAAAGAGACTCCTTATCAATGGAAAGCGACGCGGCGCAAGCAGCAAAAATAGGATAAACGGAAATATCTCAGGCTTCGCCACGAGATAGAGACTGACAAACTAAACTCGTGAGCCACTGACTGGGAATACTTGATAGGCATAGAGACACAGGCACCCGTAGCTTGAGAATTTTTGTGGAATAAAAAGAGAAATTTGATTCTTGCACGATTCAGTGAGAACGCGTTACTAACCTTTTGGCACGAAGTGTGAAACACTGGTTCACTGATAAGATTTACACGGCCGCCGTGCGCTGGATGGGATGTCAAGTCTGATTCACTGAACCACTACGGCATCTACAGAGCGGACAGAGATCGTCTGTGTGTCTCAAGCCGCACCATACACTGGGTAAGACAACCATCGATTCTGTTCGAACAATGAGCCCGTAAGAAATCTAGATATAGTTGATCCCTCTATGTTAGGATTTAACAATACCCTGAGCCAGAAGCTCTTTCGCATCAGCTAATCTCGGGACAAATTGACAAGTAAATGGCTCCGGCATCCTATCAAGAATTGGAAGGTCAACGAAAACATGCAATAGTGACTTACAGAACCAAGTCTGATCTATAGCGATAATCTGGCTCGATGATATTGCCTTCCTTATCGACTGCTTTCCGGATCTCAAAAAGAGTCAAGATGGATGCGATCGTTATCCAAGCTGATGACAAAGATACCCATCTTCCAGGGCAAATTCTGGGGAGGGTCAATATTTCAACAATAAGCATCTCAGGTTCTCTACCTTCTTCCAAAACCAAACACGATACTCTCCGGATCCGAAACATCCGGATTCAGTTCCCCGTCCTTCATAAATCGATCCGGATTGAAAGTGAACGAGTCAGGATATATCTCCTATCAATCAACTATGAGTCGACGCGAAAAAAAAACAGCGTTATCCAAACCACCTCACTGTGAGCCATTGCCCTGTGCACGTCAGCTTTCTGAAAGGTGTATGACGCGTTCACATACCAGACATTTGGTAGTACTGTGGTTTTTGCAGGTATGTAATAGCCTCCATATACGTCGTCAACCTCTGTATAGTGCGGGAGTGCTACAAATACCCCATCTTAATCTAAACCAACGGAGTAAAGAGGCATACCTAATGGCACCACGACCATCCAACGTAGACACTCTTTTAGAATGGCGGTGATGAAAGGCAGAGATGCCTGATCATCTAGGGTTGGAAGGCGTCGGCCAAGTTGTGTATCGAGCTCTTCGTGAGCTCTCTTTTGGATGCTAGGGTGAGCAAGCATATTTAGTATGAATGTACCAAGAGTCGACACCGTCTGTCAGAATGAAGCTACAGAGTTCTTGAATTCTACCGGACAACGTACGGTATCTGCTCCCGCTATCCAACGTTGAGTTTGAAAAGAAGAAAATACTAGGAGGGCACTCACCCGCATACATGGTGGCTGCCGCGGATTTTACAGTGTCTTCCATTATCTCTGGGTCATAATCTTTCTGGCTCAAAGCCTGCGATACGAGTGAAGGCAGGGCAGCTTTTGCTTCCTGCCAAACGCATTGAGTGGCACAGCTAATGGATCAAAGAAAGACACACGCATGCAGCTTTTGCAGCAGCAAACGGTACTTCGTATGCTTCACACGAGATCTTAACCCACTGCGGTAACTTGCGCTTGAAACCCCCACCTGAAAGTGAGATGGGACCAGAAAGAGAGAGAGAGAAAAACAAAGATACCTGGCATCCAAGAAGGAAGGTATTGTACTAGTGGGAACGCATCCATGAGTAGTGCCACAGGCATCGTCGCTGCCTCGAAAGAAGCTGTAGTGAATGCCTCTGCAGCGTCACTGATAGGATCGCTCCAGCCAATTTCAAGGCCGTAACTTATAGTGAGAATCGATCGTGCTGTCATACTACAATGCAGTCAACTGCTGAAGGAACACTTGGAGGTAACGGGGCCTCACGATCGAATATGCTTCATCACGTTAGTTGGGGTTGGATGATCTAGGAATAGTTGCAAAAGTTCGTAGCAGTACTGCATTTGTGTCGGGGAAAATTTTTGAATAGATGATGCGCGAAGTTCACGATCGCAAAGCCGCCTAGTGCTGCGTCTGTGTTGTGTCAGTTCCTACACTGTATCGTCATTCGGACACTGCTCGTACAATTTGTCTCCTAACGAAGGTATCATTCGCGTCAAAGCAAAATGAGAAGAATAGTAACTAACCATAAGACATGAAGCCCATGTCCCAATCGGCACGCATGAGCTTGTTCAATAGTATAAGGGGTGGCCTAGTTCAAGTTGGAGGATGTAGAGGGGGCAGAATTCAATATTCATCACCTGTCTGAATACTGCTTTGAGCGTCGGTCCAGAAGCTCTTTCGCGACTTCATAGGAGTTTATAACAACGAAGGAAGACCCAAAGACGTCAAAGTACAGCAAGTCACTATCTGCATGCCAAAATTAATTACTGCCTCTGGTTTGGATGATCTTACTATAAGTTTTTGACCATTCATAGTAAGTCTTGAACTGATCCCGTGCCGGCAGCGATAAAAGACTTCCGATGATAGGTAATCTGGATGGCCCTGGGGGCAGACGATACGAGGAACGAAAATACCTCGACGCGAGCCAGACTGAGAGGCTGGTAAGAATGACTATGAAGAAACTCATGACATGAGCGAACAAGCTGGCTCATGGGTTAAATACTAACACGTTCAGGACCAGAAGCTACTCTGGTCACCGCGAAAATATACGATAGCACGCGTTTCGGATATGCATGTTTGCATTAGGCTAAATTTAGGGTTGGTGACCTGGTGCCGTTCCTTAAAGGACCTTTGACTCTTCCTTTATTTTCAGAGCTTCTTCGGACTCCACAAAACAGTCTAAAATAATGCTACTGTACTATTCAGCAACCTGAGAGATCAAAGAGGAGGGGCCTACTATGTCGTGGAGGATGTAATAATGTCTAGCAAGGGTTGATGTGTTTCGTAACGGTAGCTAACTGGAGTGAACCGTAAGATCCAAATGAAAACTCACATCGCTATTACTTTGCCGTCCCCGTTGCAAAGGAGAACAGCACCAGGTTTGTAATTCGGATGAATACACAAGCCCCGTCCTGACTTGGCGGATCGGAGAACGTAGCGAGATACGTAATCCTATCCTTCGATCGTCATGTTAGTCCTCAGGACAAACCAGCGTGCTGTGAGCGTAAAAGGTTGTATTTCGGGCTGTAATTTGGTACAGTCATGTATCAAAGGCTAATGGAGTGATATACCAAGAACTATAAGGAACGAGCAAGAACTGACAGAGCTCCTCGTCGTCTACGACGATTTTGAAACGTGACACGTGACCTGGCTAATGAGGAGCTACGCGCCCGCAAATAAAAACCTTTTCTTTTCAGGTGATGGCGGCAGAATGTTATTGGGGAGTCCGAAGAAGCTCGGAAATAAAGGCTCACCAAAGGATATCCAAAGATCGATCCCACTAAACGCTTACCATTAGGACTGTGGAGGTAAGACCGTTGCGTGCTTGGTTGCGTGTTCATGTGAGCCACTCGCGGCAGAAACTGTACGCCTTTTATCCCCATGAAGTTCGACGCCAGTCACGATGAGGAGACTATCGCTACAAGGTGTAAACACGAGCCTCTGGTGTGCAAGTATGCCCGGAAAGAGGAATGACGGGGTCCATTGCTTTTGACAGTGAATTGCATCTTGTTGACGCCTGTAGGTGGTGAAAGAGGAGAATGCATGCCGATGGCTTGAGCTGCATCATCCCCTGTGAAGTGATCTCAGTAGTTTGGGCAACAGACTGGAACCGACTTTGACGCGCTTTTATGATGGAAGTCATTGAAAGACCTTGACCAGCCTGAGCGTGTACCGTCTACTCAGCGGTATTCACAAGAATTTTGTCTAATAAGTCTGAGACTTGATGAAGGAGAGTATTGTAGGGCGGCATTCCAAGCACTGAGCAGGAACTCCATGGGCAGCAGTCCTCCGTTGGTGTGGTCCCACCAAGAGCAGACATAGGACCCAACTGGGCATGAAAGCAGACACTACGAATGTGGAATTAAAATTGTTTCAGCTTTTATCGACATGTCGTTTTCTACAGTCGTCAAAACGACACTTCCTACACTGAGTCTTTCTTGAGAGAAGGCGACGTTGTCGCTGGCACTGTTCGACGGGACACACTACATCAAACAGCGTGGCAACTCTCAGATGTGTACAAACAAATAAATTTCCTGCTTTTATCCTGCAGTCACACAGTCACATGACTTACGCGTTATGCTCAGACGAGGTACAGTCCTTTTTACAGATCAGACGTGCCTAACAATTGTAGCCCTCCACACCGCAAAACAGGCCCGTGCGCATCCCGTTCTTGGCACCCGTCCCGGTGACGAACACAAATGGAACAACTGTGACCTCGCAAAGGCCCTCGTAAAGAACCATGAGCTGACTGCATCGCCCCGAATGAACACCGTGCACTATCCAATAGGAGATGTCCAGCTCCCGTCTTATCTTGCATACGGAATATCCTCCAATGACTCCCACACACTCTTTGCGAAATTGCCAAAGATTTCTTCAGAGGCTGCTCTGATGCCTATAAAAAATGATCCCATAAAGTTGAGCCAGAACGGGCCGGCAGCTGAACAAGCCGAATTGCGCAAAGCAAATCTCTTTGCAAGGGCCATTGACCTCCGCAATGCAGACGCAGGAGGCATAGCCCACGAAAACCGTCGCCGTATCATCATTGCTTTCTCTACACCCGAGAACCCATTCGATACAGGGCGAACCGAAGTCCAAGGTATCTGTCCCTTTATTCTATTCTTTTCATCTTTGACAGTTGCCATCAGCTGCAATACTAACATATCGAATTCGCAACCTCTACAACCATCTTAAAAACTTTCCTCGTGATGTCGGCAACAAACTCAGCCTCAGGAAGCTTGTCCATCAGCGTGCCAAGATTTTACGGTTGGTTTCCCTTACTACTTTTTTCCTGCTTTGTGCTCATCCCAATTCCAAGTTATCTAAAACGGAAGAACCGTGCTCGTTACGACTTTCTTCTTCCCAGACTCGCATTAGAACCAGATAGTGTCGAGGGAGAACTCGTTGTGTAGTATATAGAATGCCACATGGTTCGCTTTCAATTGGATCAGTCGGAACAACTTGACATACGACAGTCTGATGTTCGACGTACACGGAACAAGTTTCTGAACAGGTTGAGAAAGGATTTGCATCACGCGCGCCAACATAACTCGCTCATTATTCAATCCTCTCTGATGTGCCTTCGACTACCACCGGCGTGTACGGATGTGTTACCAATCGGTGGCTTTTGCTGTCTGGTACCTAACTGCCAAAGTCATCGATAAAAGCCAGAAAATGGAGCACCACATTTCTGTGCGATGATCTCCAAGTCATTCCTCGTTATCCTCCTCGCTGCTGCAACCGTCTCAGCCAGCCAAGATGTGTATTGTAAGCTTGCCAACCATATTGCGTCTCACATTTTAATTCTTTCAGACCCCACTCGTCCTGTGGGCATCGCAGATGTCGTCGCTTTTGGCGAGTTTGGCACTTCCATCCTCCGCAACAGTATCAATCCAGTTGTACAGCTAGCAAGTCCGATTTTTGGTGTTAGCAGCGGCTGGACACCTGACAGGCATCTCCGTTTTGTTGCGGATGCCACAGGCGATGGAGCCGCAGACATCGTTGGCTTTGGAGATGCTGGTGTATACATTGCACCTAACAACGGAAGGAACGGCTTTGCTGACCCTTCCCTCGTCATTGAACAGTTCGGAGCAGTAGCCGGAGGTTGGACTATAGATGAAAATCCCCGCTTCGTCGCCGACCTCCGAAAAACAGGACGAGTCGATCTTCTTGGCTTTGGCGATGCGGGCGTCTACGTTTCGCTCAATGACGGCAACTTGGCCTTCAGTAATATCTCCTTTGTTCTCAATGCTTATGGCATTGACGCAGGAAATTGGACGACCGAAAGGCATCTCCGCTTTCTGGCAGACGCCAATGGTGATGGGTACCCCGACATCATTGGTTTCGGAGAGCAGGACGTTTTTGTCAGCCTCGCCAATGGGGACGGGACCTTCCAGGCACCTAACCCAGTCTTGCAAGCCTTCACCATCGGTTCTGGTAACTGGACGATAGACAGCAATCCACGTTTCCTCGCAGACTTGACTGGAGATGGCAAAGTCGACATCATTGGTTTCGGTGATGCTGGTGTTTATGTCTCTCTCAACAATGGAGATGGCACCTTTGGAGACATCACATTCGTCCTTGCTGACTTTGGGACCGACCAAGGCTGGCAAGTCGACGAGCACCCGCGCTTCATTGCTGACCTCAACGGCGATGGACGTGGTGATATCATCGGATTTGGCGCTGCCGGAGTATACACTTCACTCGGTAATGGGGATGGCACATTCCAGCCAGCCCAGTTTGTCCTTGCAGACTATGGATACGATGCTGGAGGTTGGCGTGTAGATCAGCATCCAAGGTTCGTAGCCGATTTCACAGGGGACGGCTTTGTAGATATCATCGGATTTGGGCAAAACGCCACTGCTGTTTCTTTTGGCTTTGGTAATGGGTCGTTTGCTCCAGCAACTACGCTCGTCGACAACTTTGCGGTCGCTCAGGGGTGGCAAGTAGATCTTCATGTGCGTAATCCTGCAAACCTGTACGCTTGATAGATATTTTTGTACCTTCACTGTTGGTCGAGGCCACTAAAATAAATATCTAAAACGTTCCTCACAGTTCAAGCTTTCAAGTCATTGGTACATGCCATAGCTTGCATTTGTCATATACGCATAGAAGTCTGCTACCGTTAGATGAATCCAATCTATTGGAACAATGAGCGAGCATGCCCTGCATTAAAAAACGACAGTCTCACCTTATTGGCCACGTCCAATGCATCGTGGTCAGCGGTCAACCGCACGTACGCCTTCTTCTTTCCATCCGGTCTGTATGACATTAGAAGAAAGGCTAGAGTTAATGAATGAGCGGACCTGATGAGAGTGTTGACTTTTGCGGCCTGAACATCATAGAGCTTCTTTACAGCGTCCTTGATCTGTCTTTTGTTCGCTGTGAGAGCAACGATGAAAACGAGAGTATTGTGCTCCTCGATCTTCTTCATTGCACTCTCCGTGTTCAGCGGTGACTGGATGACCCTGAACTGGTCCATTCTGGGTGCATGTGGAATGCTTTTCCGTGGATACTTGGGGTCGCGAGCAAGACGGAGGGTCTTTGGTCGGTGAAAGGACGTTGATGTACGGATTTTCCGGTTTGCATGCGAGTGAGTGCCCTGAAGAGCAGATTTTTTAGCAGCTTTGGCCTTGGCCGTCGCAGACGTTGTTGCCGGAGCTGCTTTCTTCGTTTTCGGTGTTTTTGTCGAGGCCATCTGACAAGTGAATGTTAATCCAGCGATTCCAACGTCAAGAAAGCAGCTTTGACAGCAGAATGGGGAGACTACGGACAAGACGAGCAGAACTAGGCATACCTTGAAGCAAGTTGTTGGTCGCTGCGGTGGACGTTGAACCGAGCGAAAAGTTGAGGAGGACAGTGGCTGTGCTAGAAGAGGCTTTGTTTGGCATCGTGTTTTCCCACACCCAAGTATTTAGCAAACTGGATATGTACAAAACCAGTGTTACAAATTAAATCTACTCTTGCATTTTATCATCATCGCTATCGTCGCTTTCGTCTTCACTGTCGCTCTCACCCTCTGCAACGTCAATAGAACCAATTTCCACATCATGGTCCGCGCCGACGTAACTGTCGCAGATAACATACAATCGCAAGTCATGCTTGCCTTTAGGCAGCTCAAAATCTAGCTTGAGATCCAGCTGCTTCCGGCCCAAAGTGACTTTCTTTATGGTACATAGCCGTTTTTGTCCGCCACTAGTGGATCCAATTACAACCCACCAGTTGGCTATCTTGGGGAACGGATAGTATGGTGCCACAACTGTCTCTTCAGCAGACGATTCGTCTTCGTCTTCGTCCGTGTCGCGAGATAGTGAGACGTTGATGAAAATGGATGAACCAGCCTTGTACCCGTCCTCCGACCCGACGAGCTTGTGAGAAACATCAAGCGTTGGATATGAATTGACGAACGTAGCCACATCTTGCCTGTGCGATAATTAGCATGAAATCAGAGGAATGAAAGATACACACATCTGGGCACTGCTCATCGATAGGACTTTTGCTCGCTTGTCATCTTCCATCTCCATAACATCATAGACGCTCTCTACACCCTCATCTTTGCACCGCTTGATAACAGTTTCATCGAAATGAGGGATCTGTTTCAGAGGCGAATCCCTGTCCCAAACACCCTGGACACACATCTGTGCAAGGTCCATAGCCCCAAGAGCAGATAACCAAGCATTTGAAGACATAACGTCAACGCAAGCCGAGAGGAGATTCAGCACCTTGGATAACACGAGCGTCTGATCGGATACCAGATCTGGAGGTAATGAGATACGCGAGAAGTGGGCTTGGAGGAGGAGGAATGTCTTGAAGTGTGGTGCTTCAAAATCGACACTCGCGGCGTCCAACTTGACAGGAACGCGATCGTACACCTTCTTCAGCAATGACTCTTCACCTCTCCTTATCGGAACCACTTCAAACTCTGCAGAACTCGACACAACTTCCAGGAGTCCCTTCAGTTTTGTCTTCTCCTTCAGAGACAGGGTGTAGACGTCGACGGTCACATATGATATGTTGTAATAGGCTGCGATCATGCCAAGATTGAGAGGTGAAACATCCATCTCGTCTTCGATAGCAATGCACTTCGAATTGAGCAGGTCATTGAGAGTAGTCTCGACAAGCTCAGACAGGTGGTCAGACAGGTGTTGGTGCGAGACGTTGTGAAGATTGTAGTAGTTGGGGTTCTGCGTCATGCGACGATAGAAATACGTCCAGGTCAGGATATCCTAAATAGTTCTTAGATTGTGAATTCAGATGCACAAAATAACCCACCATAGCATCCTGTTTGTTTTCGATCGTCTTCACCGCAATCTCAGCAAGAAAATAGTCATGGAGCATATTACCCAAATGACTCTCAATCGGCAGTCCCTCTCCCAGGAATTTTTTGTAGAACTCCTTTCGTGTTGCCTGACACATCAGAACACATCGGCTCCTATCATCTTCTCGTGGACGACAAGCACGGCCAATCATCTGCAGTACGTCCATGACAGGGTAGTCCACATAGCGGTGCTCTTTCCCTTCGTAATACTGTACTCCCATCACGATAACCATATAGGAAGCAACAGGAAGGGACCAAGCGGTATCCTTGGACGCTACCAATACTTGTATCGCACCGCTCTCAAACAGTCGCTGCACGATACGCTTATCTTGCTTGCTCAGTGCCTCATGGAAGTAGCCGATACCCTTCTTTAGTGTCTCTTTCAGACCAGCATCGGAAAGATGGTCCAGATGCACTTGCAGGTCCTCAGGATCAACATTAAGGAAGCGGTCGGGCTTTTCGTCAGCTGCGCAATGTGTCAACAGGTCATCGACTGTCAGACGACATTGTTTTCTGGATGGAACGAAGATGATGACAGGTTTTGTAGGAGAGTGCTCGATGATAGCAAGGTATGCAGGCTTCGACATTGCAATCATCAATGAAGGGAAGTGGGGAATGGTAAATGAATGTAGATGAATATCCAAATCAAGTGGTCGAGCACTGGGGGAGAAATTGAAAATGGCATGCGAAGGAACATTCATCCACTCTCCGAGATCCTTCGCATTCGCAAGTGAGACGCCACACGCAATAATTCGTGTTTTGATCTCCGTCTGCGCACTGACATATCTCGTGCGCGAGATCACAACCTCGTAAGTTGGTCCAATCTCTCCACCAACTAGCTGTACTTCGTCAGCAATCAAAAGCCGGACGTTCTGTACATTCTTTCGTTGCCTCCACCTGCGCGAAATGACGTCCCATTGGCCAGGCGTGCACACAATAACATCCCCCTTTTCAAGGAGTCGGAGATCTGCTGACGTTTCTCCAGTCAGAGAGACAATCTCCTTGCCGCCCTGTACATCTTGGAACTTTTGTTGCCACTCTGTCACCCGCATATCCACCATCTCCTGGTATGGTTCGATACATACTGCGCGAGCGTTTGGTTCACGTTTACTCCAGAGCCTGAGCAACGCAAACTCGGCACAGATTGTTTTACCACTGCCGGTAGGGGCGCCAATGAAAACATTTTCGTCTGTTGTGTAGAGAGCCTGGAAGACTTGAGTTTGAATTTTGTTGAACGTCTGAATGGATGATGAATACAGAGCCTCAAATTCCTTATTGTGTAACGCTGAGAGTGGTAGCGGCTGAAGGTCAAGTAGTGGTGTGGGAGGAGGAAACTTTTCGGGGAGTATGAGATGCTTGAATGAGATGGGAAGTCGCGTTTCAGCATGCAGCCACCGGTCAGAAACGACGGAGATATAGTAGTTAGGGGGCACAGGCTCGAACATCGGGACAGTGAGAGTGACGTTGTGCTCTTGCTCGGCGTAGCGTTGTCGGAGGATGAAGGTGTCGTGGAAAAGGATCACTTCTCCATCAACGTCTTCCACCATGATGAGGAAGGTTTCAGCACCTCCATGACTCTTTTCATCCCATCGGAAGTCGGGAATGATAGAGAGGTCAATGCGAAGTAAGGAGCGGGTGATGGGTTGAACGTGCGCTTGGAGCCTGTATCAACGATTAGAAAGAACGGACAGTAATCTCAAATTCACGTACTGTAATTTAGGGAAGAAATGAACCAGCTTGTGAACTAATTTACCAGCATTTGGCAGGTTGATTAGTTCCCCAATCTCGGGCGGGCTCAAATCAAAGTATCGGTACCATGGCTGCAGGAACATTAGTCAATGCCACGGCAACAATGAACCCAGACTTACGAACTGTTTCCCTTCAGCTTTCCGAATAACGTCACCAGGAACACCCTTGAATTGTCTGAGGGGAGTCATCGACCCCCACATCCTCTTCTCCACCATTTTGCACATGTCAAGCGCTGCTCTGGCAGGCACAGCCCATCCCTTCTTCAGACAAATTTCAAAGATGGCACGAAGAATACGTCCAGCGGATTGTTGGACGTAAACCATATCGGCAACGAGGACGAACCCGTCGAGTTTGAGTTGCGAGATATAGGCTTGTAGAAGAACATTGATTTTTGCGGCAGGCTCTTCTACCGTCTCTTTCACCGGGATTGGTACACGTTCGAGAAGCTTGGCGAGCTCCATTTTCTCCTGGAAACTGGAATCAGTAATCGGAAAGAACGAGACTCAAAGATCTTACATCCGGCCGAACGGGCAACAACTTGAACTCGTTTGACAGAGCAAACACACGGAATAATTCCAGAGTTGACATTGTTGGGCGGAGATGCTGAACATAAGTCATCATAGAGTTGTACGTCACATAGTAATGCGACGCAATCCTCCCCAGCTCAGTACTTTGGAATCGACCTGTCGTACGCTCATACTTGAGGAGCTGGCATTTTTCCAGGAGAACAGCGGCAGAGTGGATGATATCAGCCCGCTTCTGAATAAGACCACTATCGTCTTCCTGGTAGTCGGCACCAACACCATACAAAGCCGGAGACTTCAACATACGAACATACCTGAAGGAACACCATTGTAAGATTCACAAATAAAGGCATGCAAAGCACTTACAAATACGTATACCCCAGCCACTGCACAGCTTCGTCTCTATTCCTAATGGTCCCCAGAACAATCTCTGCATTCAAATTATCCGCCAACTTGCTCACGAATTGACTCTCAATAGGAAGTTGCTGATTCAGCAAACTGAGATAATACTGCAATTCGGAATGGTTCGTGATGATGATACCCTCACCATAGGTATCAAATTGGGGTCTTCCAGCACGTCCGAGCATTTGTAGAACATCCTGTGAAGAAAGTTCGACCCAACGACCTTTTTCGGGGTTGTAGATCTGAGTGCCTTTGATGATAACAGTGTGGGCGGGAAGGTTGACACCCCAAGCGAGAGTGGCGGTGCAAACCAGGACTTGGATCGAGCCATCAGCAAACAACTCTTCAACGAGTCCACGGTCTTCCCTGGACATTCCTGCGTGATGAATACCAAATCCAAATGGCAACAGATCCTTCAAATTGGTGTCCTTCACGTTCTTCGATTCCTCAGTGAGAATCTCGCGCGTGGCACCATCAGCTCGGACGAACTGGGTAATCGTCTCCTTGTCGACAGCCATATCACGAAGGAATTTGGCGGTTTTTGACGTCTCCTTGCGAGAGTGGACAAAGACAAGGGTTTGGTTCTTGCCAGCCTGATCAAGAACCTTTTCATAGCAAACCTCATTCATAACTTGGTACCGCTTAATGGCCTTCTTCTCAGTAATACCAACAAACTGTTGTTGAAGTCCGCAGGGTCGGTACGCCGCGTCGAAATAGAATAAACCCTTGGATTGATCCACTCGGAGGAAGGTCGCTACGTCCTGGTAGTTGGGAAGAGTGGCCGAAAGCCCCACAAGACGGACATATTCGCCTGTTTGCTCCATGCGGCGAATCGTACGCGCAATCACACTCTCCAAGACAGGACCACGATCGTCATGCAAGAGATGAATCTCGTCAATAATGAGGAGGCGGACGAGGTTGGTATAGCTGGTGTCGGTACTTTTGCGAGTGATGACGTCCCACTTTTCAGGCGTCGTGACAATGATTTGAGTTTCGGAGATTTGTTGTTTAGTCATTTGGGAGTCGCCTGTAAGTTCACCGACTCTGAGGCCAAAGGGAGTGTTGGCACCCAAGCGGGAGGAAAAGTTGCCGACCATTTCTTGTACGAGAGCTTTCATAGGTGCGACATAGACTATTTTGAAAGAATCGAGATCAAGAGCTCCGGTTTCGTCGTCGCGGTATTTGGAGATTTCGTTGAGGATCGTAAGCATGGCGACATTAGTCTAGAAAAGATATGAGAGATGTAAATCAAGAGAAAAACGAAAACCAACTTTACCGGCACCCGTTGGTGCACACAGCAAGATAGGTTCGTCTGTTCCAAATGCGATAGGGTAGAGTTTGCTCTGTACCCGGTTGAGCTTGGACGTCGACTTGAAAGCCGCTTGAGCCCATTCGGGAAGAGAAGCGATGGGAACAAGTTCTCCAGCTACTTCCGGTTTCTTCTGTGGGGCAGGGACGTGGATCTCTTCAAAACCTTTTCGTGCCCGCTTGAACGATCCGTCAGGAAGCTTGCATTTCTTGTTTGACATTAAGTGACCACCTTGACTGAAAGCCATGCTTTCAAGATCGACGGTACGCTTCGGCTGGAGTACAGATCCCGGCGCAAGGGTTGCGGTCTTTGGGACCTCCTTAGGCTCGTCGACATCCATGGCATCAGTTTCACCCTTGGCCTGACGGTCACCAGCAAGGGCACGAAGGATCCAACCAAGACCCTTCTCTCGCATAGCTACCTCGACGTCAACCTGCCCTTCGGCGTCGCTACGCCGCCATTTCGTGCACCAGACGATAACATCACGATTTTTGAGGAAACGGGTGATGATATTGAAGTTTTCAAAATCGAAAAGTTCCATGAGCTGGTTTTCGCAGTCTCTGGCATTCGATTCGGAACCAAGGATGGAGAGAACCGAGTTTGCTTTGTCGGCAGCGATGACTGGATCTGGGTAGACCTCGGAAACCTGTCGTTGAACCCAAAAACCGTCGATGGCATGAGGAGGGACTAAATCTTTGTCGACCTTTGCCCGTTTGCCTTTTGCCGATTCGCCACCGACTATGATAGTGTCGCCATCTTCGTCTGCCGTACCGTCTGGCGAGCCATCACCCTCTGCTTCTGGTTCTCCTTCTTCTTCGTCGTCAGACTCGTCTCTGATCTCAAAGCCTTCTTCATCCTCTTCTTCCTGCTCCTCTTCATCGAACACAACAGCAACACCATGTTCTTCGTCAATTTCAGCGTCTTTTTTCTCGATGTCGGGGTCGGCCATGACATCGTCCTCCGCACCATAGTCGGTGATCTTTTTGGAGAGCGCAACAAGTTGAGAGAAGGACTCTGTTGATATTTGACCTGTGACTTCCTCGATTTCCTTCTTTTTATCAAAGTCCTTCATGTTGTCGTTTTTGAGTGTCTCGAGGACAGTGTCTGCTGCACTGCGGACGATGTCCTGAGCCTGATCACCCAGAGAGGCGTGTACTGCAGAGAGAATGTGCTGATATACTTCCCTTGTCTCTGCTGTGCGAGGCCGGTAAGTGAGACCTTCTACATCCTGCGTCGCCTCGATGATATCTGAATAGCCAAACGTATTCTCTGCCTTTCGTTTTGGTTGGCGCTCTCCAGTCTCGACCTTCTTCTTCTTCTTCTTCTCCAGGTCCTTTGGTGCCTGTCTTAGCACACGAGATCCCATTTCCCTCGGGTCTATTCTTCCCGCCAACGAAGTCGGTGCGCCATCTGGTTCCTTATCTCGTCGCGGCAAGACGGACTTGTCCGCCATAAGCACCAGCGACGAGATGTTTCCATAGTTGTACTGTGACAAGTCTGGCTTTCCCCGTCCAGCCATCGTCGTAAAAGAAAAGAGTCAAGTCGGAGCACGTGACGATCCCAGCGCGTAACTCAAACTTCTATCATGGTCGAACCTCCGCTCACAAACAGGAAACCCGCATACAACATCTCAGAACGAACTTGTTCAGCAGACTCTGCGACGACGGATGAGTCTCCTTTTGGATCGACGCTCGCAACCCCCGTCGACGAACATGTAGACTCGCTGGACAGACTTGGCCAGAAACTGTTCGCTGTAGAGAACGTATTGGACCATGTCGCCATAGATGATATTCCAAAGCTGAAGCAGCCAAATTCGATATCAAAGGCGGTAAGCAAAGCGAAAAAACTCGTCGCAAAGGCGTTGGTTATTCCCAAGGTAGGTAATTTGTAACTGCATAACTAGGTGTCAACTCGCTATAGAATGCAGTGCCAACACCGGAGTCTCTTCCAGAATCGCCTAGCAGTTTATTCTCTATGGATGGACCAGATCACAATCACGCTTCAGTAGGTCTTTCTCTGTTATCCTTCACGCTAGACTCTTCAGGCTTTATATACCCACCCAAATGAATCTATTGAAAAGCTATTGCCTTCCGACGTAGATCCAGACCAGACAATCATGCCTCTACCTCGCTCGGACTCCCTTATAGGTGTCTACGGCGACATACCGGGAAAGCAAAGCTTTGACGATGTCATCACTCCTGAGGTTGTAGAGGTACATCCCAATCTCGAATCAGACTACACAGACATACAGCAAGAAGACCCATTAGCTCAGATCGTAGCATCTTTATCTCTCAAAGCTCTCCCTCGCTTGACTCTGCAAGTAATCACCTTCCTTCCCTGGTGCATCCTCGTAGGCGCGAGCATACTTCTCTTTCCATCCTCTCTCTCCTCATTCGCTTTTACCCAAGACGTCTTTCCAGCTCTATCTTCCCTCTTGTCGCCCTATGGAATTGATCTACGCATATCATACCAGGATCAAGATCAACCTGGCCGACCCATCAGACGGTTTGCTTACTACGCAGAATGCGCTTACGCCCACCTCGTCATATTCCTTGCCTTTCTCTTTGGTTCTCTGTATGAGCTCGTACATCATCTCGGATATAATATTGGGCTACCTATAGCAATCGCTGTCTTCTCTGCTATCATCGGACAAGTTGCGTTCGCCTGGAGTGACTTTGAATTCTTTTCGACCGAGACTAAACTCGAGCTTGGCACCAATTCTGATGAGAGGAAGATGGTTTGGACGGCTCTTCTGGAGGGTCCGAGTTTGGAAGATAAGGTAATGGGACTGACTGTTGTTGATGATGGAAAAGGGTACGTTCTCGAGTTTAGAGGGGGAGGACAGGGTGTTGAAGACGATTAGAATGCATTTGTACACACTAGAGTCAACGAACACGTCGATTGCATTACAATCTCGTTTCCACCATTAAGCTCAGGCTATCATTTTCTTTCTTCGGAATCACCTTTTCTGCATCATTCCACTCCTCCGAAAACACAAATACGTATATATACAAAATGATCTGCCGTCACGGTGAGAGGGCAGTATTACAGGTACAGTACCATATGGCCATGAAACATTAATCGACCCAAGTGATTTGAGCATGATCGAGCCGTGCTCTTGGCGCATATTTACTCCCATTTTCGTAGAGAGCCTCTAGTCGCATCTTCACACTACGATGGACATTCACCCCATGGGTCTTTTGCCTTGGAATAATTCTCGACTTTCCCAAGTTCATTCTGTAAGTCGTTACCCATGAGTTGTCGTGACGTTGATACTTGTGCTTCAGTGGCAGCAACTCAAGAATCCACCAAGGCATCACTAAACTGAGCTGGTCATAGATAGGCGAAAGGGCGTCATTAAGCTCGTGCTCTTCCTCTGTTGCGCGATGCTCGGTGCTTTCGTGCATTTTTTCCTTCAAAGTCTCGGCGACAATCTCTTTGGCGACCTTTTTCTCTGACATGGGCCGAGGGATCCTTTGAACATGCCGATCGCTGGGAACAGGAAGATGGGGAGGACGTGGAAGGACTTCAGGCCAAAGTCTTCCCGGGTCCAATCCAATTTGCTCGAGTAAATCGGAATGAAACATTATACCGGTGTTGGCCTTGAAGCATTCACGAATCATCCAGCGAAGAGGAATGCGAGCGAGATTGTATTTCACTGTGTTGGCCACTGAACCGCCACCAACATCTGGAATAATGAGCCCAGAGATAGCAGGAGACAAAGATAAGACTGACCACAATGACACCCAGCAAACCAAACCTTTTTTAAAATTAGTTGTGCATTACGAGCCACGTGGGGATTTACCTCCTCGACATCAGTCAGAACTGATTGTGTGCTGTACTGCCGCTCAAATTCGGGTTGACCCTTCTTTGTAGTGACATCGCTATTAGAATGTGCATGACGAGAACCGTTGTGCATGCTTGAATGTTTTTCCGGACCATGATGTATGCCTAGACGTTCTTCGACCTGATTGGGTCGGTTCCAAAGATTCGCTTTGAATTTGGCACGACGTTCATCGAGCGATATAGCATGCCGGAAGGTACGCACAATCGTGTTTGAAGTAGTGAACGGAAGCCGTTTGGGTATGAAGCCAACGGAATTGACTGTGTCCCTGTCGAGATGAAGTCGACGCGTGGCGCGTTTTTTGTAAGGCCACCTACCAAACACCGATGAACTCAATGTCAGCATGTACAGAGAAAGCCTTCTTGAAGGCGTTAGACTGAGCCCACCCCAACTCGTCAGACTGGGTGTACATCTTGTACGCAAATGGAACCTGTTGATGATTGCTTGCAGGAAGAATACCGACCTTTAGCAGTTAGAATTTCGGTGAACCTGAGTGATGAACCTTACTTTGTGTATCATGCCCGCAAGACTGCAGTCGGAGGTTAGAAACAGAAACACCTGGCCGACAGCAAAAAAACATGCCTTCGAGCAGTATATGCTCCTCTTGAGAATCCGAAGATACAGATACGGTCACCAGCAATATCTGGGACGTAGATAAACAGCTATATACCACGGACCGACGGCATTGCTTACAATTCTGCATCAAAAACTCATAACCACCTATGCAAGTAAGACCGTAGTTAACGGACAACGGGTCCGGACGTACCCATGACGTGAGCGTGGAGGCTTTTCGCGACAGCGGCGTCGAGCATCTGTAGGGTTTCAGACTTCTCGACAGTGGGAATGATGTTTCCAGACCTTGTACACTTTGGACATAAATGGGTCAGCAATCTTGGGATAAGTGTACGTTCCAATCCCAGCCTGTAACATCCTGTTTGAACTTGAAATCAAAAACCAAAGGCAGACATACTTGATAATAAACAAGCTGCTTGTTTCGATCATCCTTCTTCAGCAAGGTAAAAAACTCGACAACATTGGAGTTCTGCAACGACGTCAGGCCTTGAATCAATAGCAGAGTCAATCGCACATCGGAATCAAATCTGTTGATCAGCAGTTGAACCAGTTAACCTAGAATGAACTAACTGATCACCGGTACCGTCGAAGCAAAGCACAAGAGTCCGACTGGAATGCTCTGGAGGAATAACAGCTGGCACTGGCTTCTTGATGATGGAGGTTGTGGGTGAGATCTGCGGTGTTTCTACAAAAGTCTTGTCAGTTCGAATGCGTTCATGGCTGTTGTAGGGCTGAGCCATATTAGAGGCGCAAAACTTGGGCTTACCGCGCCCTTTTAAGATGCATGAGCCACTGAGATGTCACTCATGACCTGTCAAATAACACCATCTTCCATTCATGCAAGACGGAGGCGAGTAGAACTAAGGTGAGAATTCCGCTATCCCTCATACGAGAAACGTCACGTGTTGTCCGTAAATGCAATGTTCGGCTTCCAATCCTCTGCAGAATGAGTATACCTCAAACTTGTTGGGAGCAGATCTTGACATTAGGCCTCGTAGGATCTAGTTCCATTTTTTTAATTTAAAAGCTTTGTCATATTTGTACGAGAACCACCTAAGAACCCACTATCCCTTTCCAGTCGGAGTCGGACAGCGGAAGATTGTACGGCATAAAGAGGAAGGAAGTAAGGAAGAGTAGATCACCTGGCTGAGTAAATGGATGATTGCTTTCATTGTTTCAATATCTACATCTCAAAAACGAGTTACGTTCTGCGAAAACCCTGCCTTCGTTTCAAATTCCAGGACCGTCTTTCCTTCAAAAACTATCTGGACTGGCCTTACAACAGGATTGAATCTCTCAACTCCATGAGAGTCAGTTGACGCCGAATCAACCGTGATACCCAAAGACGTGGGAGCTCCATTGTTCCATTGCATGTCAATCGTAATCCCGCCTCGTACTCTCGCACCTTTAATAAAGCCTTTAGTGGCCCATTGCGTTGGAAGAGCAGGAAGCAGAGTGACGATCAATGGTATAGAGTAATTAGCGACGTCAGGAGCCTGGAGAATAGCATTCTATCCGAACGTGAAGCGAATGATAGTCTAGGACACAAAAACCTACCAGGACTGCACCTGGGAAACCCAAGTTGGCGTCAATTTGGAAGATAGGATCCGGATCACCAGGGTCGTATAAGCTGAGCAAATTTGGACCGAAGTTTTCCGAAATGGTATACTACACATTGGTAAGAAGGAGAAGCATACAGAAAAGCAAAATTCACCGTTATCTCTCTGTAGAACTCTTCTTTATTACCCAGTTGAGCCCACGCAGCAGCTCTCCATGCCTTCTCCCATCCGGCATCTGCGTCTGGCCCTGCGAGAACTCAGAGGAGCGACTACAAAGCGAATGTCGACGAACCTGTCCCGTTCCCACGATGAATAAGAGATGTTGTAGTCGCATTGACGATTTGCTGCTTCGAATAAACATCTTTGTAGTAATTCAGAAGGGGCGACGACAATCGAAAGTTGACGAACCTGTTCCGTTATTGATCACGGTAGCATTCTGGACTGAGGGATCATAGGACGTAATCGCATAGCCCGGATATAACCCAATAAGATGTGAAAGATGCCTGTGAGTGTCATCTGGGTTATCTTGGTCGACCTTCCATTCTTGAAGTTGCCCCCAAGAGCCGATGTGCAACCCTTTGTCCATCTGGGCGCGCTTAGCCTTGACCTCTTCGAACGAAGTTAGACTGGAAATGGTAAAAGATCGACCAAACCTGCCTTCCAGGAATTCCGTGTCAGTATCGCCTGAAACTTCGAAACCTTTCTCAATCGAGTTAAATAGCTGCCAGATGAGCTGTTGCGCATGGGCGCATCCTTGGTTGAAGAGAATTAGAAATTGGTCATAAGGTGATCATGGCTTACCTAATGTGATAGGGGCTTGTTCTGGCGAATTACACGGATTAACAACCAGTGTCGTGTCATTGAAGTGTAAATCTGGGATGAGCTTGTCAAGATGGAAAGATGCGACTCCCTGAGAAAGCAAGACATCAATCATGGTGGAGTGGCGTGTTCGGACAAAGAGTAACCTTGAGCAGTGGCCATCCCTGACTCTTGAACCATTCTATATCGTTAGTGTAGTCAAAGTGATCCCATACGTGGATCATCTGGAAAACTGAATAATCGGCTCGGCGAAACCGTCAGCCACATACCATCCAAACCGCGGATTCTACAATTTGTTAATTGCAATATGCCGATCACTGGGTAACATTACCGGGATAGTCAGCATACTGGGCGGTACCATCAATTCCTTTCATACCCGTATGCCCGAAGATCTATAAAGCGAGTCAAATGGAGTACTACTCGTAGATATAGACTTGCGTTCATCTCATCATGAGTCACCCAACCACGAGTGATATTGTACAATATGAGGGCTGTTTCACTACCTCGAGGCGCCCAAGTTTTCTATCGTTTTGGATCAATGCTGGTGCAAGGTAACAGCCCAAGTTAATACCTCTATGTAATCAAATAGAGGCTTGATAACGCTCTTAGAATCTGTAAAGCTCATCTCAGCAGACCAATAGTTCATCTGGATATTGATGTTGGAATCTGTCAAGTAGTTCATATACAGAACGGAAGAGAACTCTTTGCTCACGATAGTCTGCACCCCAAGGATTGCTCGAGTCTTGACCCCATTTCCCTTGCAGGTTTGCAGGCATAACCGAACGAGTGGAGGAATGAAGGAGATAGCGACCAAAGTTGAAAGTCAGGAACTCGATGTAAGGGTTACCTCCCGGCGGTGTGGCTTTCTTAGACAAAACTGATGTCAGGCTCGGGGGGTCGGGAGGAAAATAGGCTTGGTAGCTCGATCGAATAACATCAGTCGGCGTGTTCAGATCGGGTTCTTCTCCAAGAGATAGTTGGAAAGCACCATATGTGTTTTCATAATCATTAACATGTTGCGTTAACAGTTCATCGAAAGATCCGGAAGTTTGCGACATGAGATTAACGAGGGTATTGTGAGGGTCTGCTCCCTTGAACGTGAAGTTCTGGGCCGCATTGCCAGCATCCATGGAATAGTCAGTGTCACCGACCCAGGATATCCATGCACTTTGGGCATTAGTAACGACGAGAGTGGCGTTATTGGAAGATACGGATTGGCAGGTAATGTTGGCAGATGAAGACGACGTTGGAGTTGCAGCGACACGGAAGATGAGCTCGTAAGTCATTCCGGGGTCTGCCACCAGACCTCGAACAGATAAACCGTCAGAACCCAGACAGGTGACGTTTGGGGTCGGAAGGCCGGATTCAAGGTCGGACGAGAGAGCATAAGTCAAGGGTGGTAACGCTGCGCTATTGGATGATGTTGTGATGTGCTGCGTACATAATTTTGCGGGATTGGAGCAGAAGGTTGTACGTGTAAAGACAGTGGAGGATTGAGTCCAAATAGCTCTGACCAAGCCTTTGTCAAGGTCCAAGTACCGGGAATACCCTGATATTGGGGCTGAGGAGTTAACTGTTGTTACAAGGTAACCTGATCCAGCGTATGACCCTAATCGAAGATATGCATTGGATAGAAACATTAAAGGGCAACCGTACCATAAGCACCTTGATCGGTCGTCAATACCGAAATGTTATTGATGTCGCCGGTGGGACTCTGGAATATGGATTGACGAATTTGTTGCATAGCCTGAGCCATGGCTGCCCTTTGATCTGGCTGTTTATTGCCGCCATTGTAAGATGGATCAGCAAATGGGCCGCCAGCCCAAAGCGATTCAATGTTGAGTTGTAGGAATTCTTCAGTCGTTCCTCCTGGCGTCATGGCCGCTAGATAACCATTCCCAACTGGAAAGTACTGAGCCCAGACTGGTGCGGGAGAAGTAAACCACAATCCATTTCCTGTGGCTGGAAATCCTGGAGGCGCAGTGCTAACACCCAAGCTGGGAAGAACAGCAAGCAAAAGACGATGGAGAAGCATCGCTGGCAGCCAAACCAGCTGAACCGCGTCTCGGTATAATATACTGCACCACATGCTCAGTCATACCAGTAACGAAGTGGATGCAAGTGTCAAAGGGTCGTTGCTATCTATGATCACAAGTCACGTACACGTCAGGCGGAATTGCCTGTTGGTACTGCAAAAGTCCCTTGCGTTGTACATCTTCACCGTTGCATTGGAACTCTTTGACTAAACGCAATCTTGTCGGCAAGACCTCAGTCAAAACCTGAACCATCTTACTATGGAAACATCGGCGGTCCGACCATCTCACATGTTACATCTTCTATTCCTCCTTCTTCTCCTTAACGTCTTCTCCGCGATACAGAATGAGATTGGGAAATGGTCCGTGAAGGTGCTGCAGCAAGTTAGTTGCTTCTTCTCAAAAGGATTTGCTCACAAATCGATACATCCCCTGCATCCTCATCCTCATGAAGCACTTACCTGGTAACGTCTTTCTCTCTTCCGACAGCCAAGCATCGTAAAGACCGTGATTCCTCGGTATTACACTCCGCAAGTTCTTCCTAACGATCTCCCACCCAATCCCATTGTAATGAAGACCCAAAACCCGAATTAACTGTTGAAAATGATTGTGAAAGACAGTATGGTACATCCGCGTGTAGACATCATCTAAATCTTGCGCAACGATAGAGTGGCCCTCTAAGAAATCCAAATTCACGCCTGTTGACGCGAGAAGAGTAGGTTGATGGACTCGGATACCACCAAAATCTCGAATGACGAAGCCTTTTAGCTCTCTAGTCTGGGCATCAAAGCGTGCAACACAGTTCTGTGGATGTGCTTCAAACGCCACTCCATTATGCAGAACACTGGGGAGAAAGGCTTCGAAGAACAGTTCAACAAATCTGGAAGGTTTATCAGAATGGATGTTTCTTGTGCGTCACGTACTTCTGGAGCCATGTGATCCTCTTGTCCTCGTTGTCCAACTCGAAGACCCGTATGACTGCAGGGGTGTCACCACCCTCGCCCGCATGACCGCTTTCTACGAGAGCGGTACAAACAATCATTCGTTCACCTTTTTCGTCAGCTTTAAGCTCGTGTGCTTCGCGAACTAGCACGGCACAGTGTTTAGCTATCTCGCCGTCAGGATGAACATGGACAACACTAGCAAGTTCACGAGCAACAGTCAGAATATTCCTGTCCATAGTGAGTGCTGGCTCGACTTGAGACGAGAAGCGAGGACCCAGATATGCCGACGCAGGTGATATAGTGCGAACTGCCGAAGTCAGTTTGATACCCACGCCTAGTTTGAGGTGAAGATCCTGGAAAACTCCAGGAAGTATAACAGATCTAACTCATATCAGCGTGATGATCAGAACGAGAATAATAAACTTGCCGAATGCTCTGCTGGGCAAGTAATGGGATTTGAAACTCCGAAGGGAAGATAACAGCTTCTTTAAATTTGAATTCGATGTGCGCAACCTGTAGCTCATGTACCGGAACTACGACAAAGCCATCCGGGATTGGTAGCGGTTTCCCAGCACTGTCTGCGACAGCCTTCAGAACAGGTTCCACAAGTTTCTCAAAATCATAGGTGACCTTGAGTGACTGCCGTGGAAAAGCAACCAGTCTGAGGCAAGGGTGGTACAGATCATAACTTCCGGGCAACATGTCAGGAATCGGGGGCAAGAACATCCGAGTTTTATGCATCTAGCGCGATGTTAAGCAACGAGCACCAGTACTGAAGCACTTGCGGGATGTGTCGGATGGCCTTGAACAATAGATTGCTCCCAGACAATGCTCGAGGAGTCGAATGGAGGTGCTTGTGGTGGATGTTCGAATGCGTACGCTTGTTGTAACATCAAGATGGGCAGATCATTAATATAAGTAACTCACTTTGCCACTTGACTGAGCTCTCGAGCTCTGCTCCGATCTCATTCAAAAGATCATCTTGAACAGCAGAGCTCATTGCAAACCTTTTCCATAGCGAAATGGGGCCCTTGCATAGTGCTAAGGTTGTCCCAGACTTGATATTCCATCGTGAACTGCGCAGTGACTCCAAGATGCCAGAAACTAGGCGGGGACACTACGATATGTTGAACCGCAGCAGGTCACCCAAATTCAACTTACGACTCCATCACCTTGCTCTTGAACCAGTTCGAATATGAGAGGAGCCATATCCATGGGATCCAGCAGTCCAATGTCTCTCCCCTGTTCTTCTATAGTATCGTGCTTGAAGATAGGAACGTGGCGCAAAGGAACAACACACAGGACGTCGTCAGCTTCGTACAGTGTCCCTGATTTCGCATTGTCCAATAAAATAACGGCAAAACCGGCAATATCAGAGTCACGGAGACTAAAGTAGAACGCTTGAGCGAGAGATTCAGTAACGAGGCAAGAGAGAAGGCGCGATGAAGTCCCAAAGACGGCTCTCTCAGCGGCTGACATGAAGTGACAAACCGCGTGACTGTCACAACTATGCTGGATCTCGCATTCGACCATGTAGCAGAGCGTGAATTAGAAGAAGCCATACAGATTGAGCAACAAGGTAAATATATCATGGCTTGAGATTTCATTGTCTGATCTCACAGGATATCCCGCGGATGAAGCCGCCACTTTAGATGCATTCAAGTCAACAGCATTATCATCAAAGTCTATCACCCGCTAACTAGTCTCAGATTGCGTCAATCCCAAGCCGGGCATCTTTTTCTCGGGGCCTATATTCCCTCTGAATTGTCTGCTCGACAGCTCATAGGTTATATCTGTTCGACTCAATCTACATCCCAAACTTTGACCCACCAATCAATGGCCCAGCATGACCCAGGTTCTTCTTCTGTCTGTGTACACTCCGTATGCGTCTCTCCCGAATATCGTAGGCAAGGGGTTGCTCTTTCCTTGCTGCGTGAGTACGTTACACGCCTAAAAAATGGTCCATATGAACGCATACTCTTGATTGCTCATGAGGAGCTGATTCCCTTGTATCAAAAAGCTGGATTCGAACTGGTTGGCTTGAGCTCTGTCGTCCATGGCTCGCGACCGTGGTATGAAATGGTAATCCTGCTGGATGAAGCAGTTTCCCTTGACGCCTTCGAGAATGGTGTTTCGGATATTACAGATGCTGCAACACAGACCAATAGGTTCGATCTCGTATGTCCGCAAGCCGGATGCAAGACCATCATCCTCAAAGCTGGTGTTGCAAAGCTGGTTCAGCGCAGCACTCAAGTTGTGATTGTTTGCTCGTTCCTGTAATCATATCTTAACCTTTTCTATAGATCGATCCCTCACATTTGCCTACTTTGACTGCTGGTGAATGTGGATGGTGGCTGATTACACCGTCACCCGTAGAGTTTGAGAACATAGCTTTTTCCAAAGCTGTTGGCCCTTCCGATAATGATGAGCGAGGTGTAAAGCTCAAACTTCTAGCTTGTGCTCAGTGTGAGATCGGACCGCTTGGATGGACTACAGAGGGTGGGTCCGAGTTCTGGCTTGCGCCTTCAAGAGTCCGATGCCGCGCTTGACATTGAAAAAGGTCGTGTACTTGTCCTGAATAGAACCATGTTGGCGTGTCTTCTTTTCGGAGGCTCTTGTTTCTTTTTGCTGCGATTCTTGACTGTGCCAGTATCAACAAGAGGAGTAATATGGTGAGATCTCTTCCATATTCAAGTCGCACCATAATTAGGGGCTAAAATCTTGTGTGTAGTAGCGGGACGCACCATGTCTTGCCAAACCCATTTATGGAGCCTCAGGAAACGCAAAAATGCAACGCTACCGGAGGGGAGACAATGTACTCCACTAGCTATACTTATGCAAGTTTGTACTACGTGTTTCAGGTTGCTCAACGACCTTGATCTCGAAATTGAAAAATGCCTGGTACACCACGTCTATGTGTATGAGGGTGTATCCCAGTTTACAGGCTCTCTGTCGTGGAACTTCAAGCAAGGAAGTCCACTGGAAGTCTGCATACTTCTACATAGCACGGTCGGTAAGATGGTCGATGTTTTGAACTGTTTCCGTGTAACCCGTTAAACCCGTATGAGTGATCGTATGCCTCACAGCCGCAGCACTGCGGCAGCAGGTTTCCATTTTGACAATGCGAATCTTTTCTGCTGCCTTCCTCCTGGTGCTGGTCACCGGGTCTTCGGCAATGCCCACAGTCAGCAAGACTAAAGCTATTCTCCTCGATTCCTTTTATAACAGCGACACCAATGAAGCTCATATCAGAGCTTGGATCCACGAAGTTGACCAGGTAAAAAAGCAAGCCTTTGGCATAGTTTCGCCGAGGCTAGGTCTTTTGGCCCAAAAACCCGCCGCATTGGCATCTGCAATGACTGTTGTGGTTGGTCAACAGGAAGTTGAGATCCAATCTTCCGACATTGACTTGTCTGGCTTAGCATCCAAGACCATCTTGATGAACCCAAAGCCAATTCAGGACCTCTCCATTACGATCCAGGATCAATCTGATGCTGAAGCCAAACTCTACCTGCCACATGGTGATTATTTGATCATGTCGGGTATGCAATGCTTTGACTGCACAAAGTCGCTGACATGGACGTAGACATTGACGATACAGTCAGGGATTCTCAGGTCGCTCGCAAACTGAAACTTGCGGTGAACATCCTGTGGCGCACAGCACGACCTGTCAAAATGATGCCAGCGCTGTACGAGATTATCTCCACAAAACTGAATAAGCCATTGTTCGTATACATCTCCGGTTCTCCATTAGCTTTCTATTCCGTCCTTCGCGATTTCATTGCCAATTTCTATCCACAAGCTCGGGGTCCAATGATGCTGCGGAAGTCTCTGAAAGGCGACCTCCGCGCTCACAAAGAAACAAGCATCGAAGAGGTCGTGACGAAACTTTACCCCAGAAAAAAATTGATCCTCATAGGTGATTCCGGTCAGGAGGATCCAGAGATATATGCGGAAGCGTGAATATTGTTTCTTGGATCTTTGCATCTCTGACCCAATCACAGATACAGGAAATATCATGATCGAAATGGTCGAAGCAGGGTTGTTTGCATAATAATTCGCAAAGTACCTGACTCAAAGGTCGATCATAGTAATGAAAGAATCCAGAAGGCTTTTGACGGCATTCCTCGAACTGCCTATCTTCTTGTCGAAGATTCGCAGCTTGCCCTCTTGGCTAACGCTGTACAGGAGCAGGGTATGGAAAAGCGATGTCCTAAGCTACCAGACTCGGAGCCGAAGAGTGTAGCCACGTCGAGAGGTGGTACAAAACGAGGGAGAAACGGGTAGCTGATGGTAAATGACTCGTGTTCATACGTTGAAGTCTGAGATTTCGATTTGATGAAAAATGACCACCAAGACCTGAAATATTTCGCAACAAATTTCAAGCATGATTCACTGTTAGATTTAATTAATTGTAGCGTGATATCATGCCAGTCGTTACAATCCTGCAGCCTTGAGCATAGCGTTAAAATTGGGAGTGCCCAGACCAGTAACCTAGCAATGGACGTGAGGAAGTAGAAACCACACAACAAGTGGACGTACAGGGTCCCAACCAGCATTCGCGGGAAACCCACTCGTGTTGGTGCATGGTCCGGGATTACTACCACTAGTGATGTCGTTGAACATGTTCGGGTTAGCGTAAAGGCTAAATCAAGTCAGCTTGTGCAAGTCAGGGAAAGAACACAAGACTCACAAGGGATTCAAGAACCCAAGAACAGGTTTTCCAGCAGCGATCAGTCGGTCGTTGATTAGGGCGATAACACTAGTGAAGATTGGCGAGGAGAAACTCGTACCGTCTTCAGTAAATGTGTCGCCACCATCGACGAGTTCGACGTTGATGCCCTGAGCAGAGACATCCGGGAAGCCACGACCAGACCTGTTGAATTCGCCCGAGTTTACAGAGCCGAGGCTGGACAGATAGGTAGCGACGGCTGAGGACTGGTAGGAAGGCTGGGAGAAGTTGTTACTGAAACCACCTAGCCGCAGGTCAATAATTGCTCATATAGCTAGGTAGATCAACTGTACCGGAACTCAAGATGGCGGCCACTTCAGGAGCGATTCCAGTCGTAGCACCGACGGAAGTGACAAAAGGGCATGTTGAAGGGAAAGTTGGGACGAACGTAGCGCAATCGCCTCCTAAGAGGTGGGCTGTGAGTAAGATCGAAGGGAAGAACAGAAAGCACATGCCATAGAGACCTGAAACACCGCCGTCTCCAGCTGCGAACAAGATTGAAACTCCACGAGCACCAAGAGTCATATACGCATTGCAAAGCCTAGTCTCAAGACTTGTCGACAAATCGCCCTCTGCCAAAACATCAGAAGCGCACACCTACAGAAAATTGGAACGACTTTCCGTTGAAACCAAAACTGGTGGTTACTACTTGAGGCGGTGTGTTCTCACTCTGCAAACTGCAAATGGTCAAGAAAAGAAGTAAAGAGAAATCTTAGCCACTGACAATGTAGCAACGTCGAGGAAGCCTTGAGTGCCTAGGCATAGACTGAGTCAATGGGATAGGATCAAATTGAAGCTTACCATCAGAAGTGTTGAATGGGTTCACGTTTATGAGGGTGACTGGGACGCCTGTAGCCAGCCCGGCTGTGTATTGCAAGTCTAGATTCTACTAGCATAAGCTATGAACGTGCAGCCAAGCTAACAACTCACAGCTTCCGAGTCAACGCCAGAACTGTATCCTCCGTCTGTATTATAAGTCGATTGACAAGTGCCGGTCAAGGGATTACTTACCGACTGTCTGAGTAGTGAACGTAACGTTGGGAGAGATGTCAGGACGGAACTCTTGCAAAAACTTGACCAAATCCGATTCCTATGCGATAACGGTCACAAGGCGTCAGGTGAAAGAAAGGAACCCAACCTCCGGTGATTGGCCTGATAGCGAACGAGAGTTTAATGCGACATGGACATGGACGGATCGGATAACGCACCAAGGGTAACAATACCAATGTGATTAGTAGATTGAGTAGCGGGCGTTAAAGGAATCCCATAGAGAGCCTAAGAACCAACATGAGTTGCATTTCCAGTGGTGATTCGGTGATTACCTGGAGACAAGCAGGCGTTACCTAGGGACTAAATTAGCTCGGAACATGACTGGAAAGCAGGAAACTAACAAGAGATGCACAGGATGAAGGAACTGCACGCGATGTCAGAACCTTCCTGGGGGTAAGAGTGAAATCTGATCTGGCTTCAAGAGGTTTAATGAAAGCAGTAGTGGGATGAACAACGTCAATGTGTTCAAACAGGTCTACTGGTAGCTGATAGGACAAGGTCCGTATCAATGTCTGACCGGTAGGGTGGTAGACAAAATTCTCAAAGTTGGCGCCAAGCAGATCATTGGCTTTGGATACCGATACCGAGATGTTAAGCCAGTCGTTGTAAGGACCGCAGAGAGTCGGCTGAACGCCATTCTGCGAGAGCCATGTTGTTACGGCGGAGACGGTTTCTTCGGTTGGAGTGGCATAAGTTTTGACCTACAAGACGGTTGATGAGTATGTTGAGAATCCGAACCAGTCTATTACCTCTTCGTTGGAGAGATGTTGTCCATAGATATCACTTCCGGGTGTACTGACTGCATACAAAGTTGTCTCGAGTTCCTTCAGATTGCTGGCTGCAAGACCGATTCTAAGATTGATGATAGTATCAGCGCTGGGTGGGCCTGTACTAGTAAAACCATATGGAACGACTTGACGTGATTCATGGACAACTGAAGCACGTCGAAGAGGGGTAGCAAGAGCGATGGACGCCAAAACAAACGCGAAGGATGCAAAGGAGAACATTGCTGGTAGAATGAGGAAGAATCTGCCTTTTTATACAATTGGTGGTACGGTGAATGCATACCGCAATTCTAACTCTACGGAAGGCAGCTTTGTGAATCCAATTCAATTCCGCGGTCACCGTAAACCGTAGATGAAGGCAGACCACGTAAATAAGAGGTCTCTTTCCGATTTTGCTGAAGGAAAGACCGAGATCCAGAGTTGGCTGTCCACTGACAGACACCAACAAGCCGTAGTGCTGAGTGCTTTGTTGCGCTCAAGCACGTCTGCAGTACCTATCATGGAGGCAGTCCGGAGCGAAGACGTAAAAGCCACTTGAAAGTTGAAGCCTGCCCGCTCCGTAGTAATACACTCGGAGCCAGAAGCATCACCTGGTACCACTGGTTTCCACCCAGTGCCAATGGAGACTGTTGTAGGTATCAATGGATTCCTACAGGCTTCTCAATCCCAATGCTCGCAAGGTGCTCTCCAGTCGATCCAGCACCTTGTAAAGTACACCGGAATCCATTAACAGGTGCACAGTAGCTTCCGATGGATTCCATACACTTTCCAATGGAATACATTTGGTGTCCATCGGATGCCATTGGCATCGACAAAAAAACAGGATGTAAGTATTTCCTTTTTGGGTATGGCCGATTGATGACCGAGGTCAGCGTTTCAGCGTAAGTTCATCGTTAAATTTGGGACTCTCTGCCCTCACGCGTGTTGAGCCAACTGCTTCATTCGTCGAAATGAACCCTTCATTCACATAAAATAATCCTATAAGGTCATCTGACAGACAAAAAAGGGATGACAAGAATGGGATTCGAACCCATGCCATCATACGATGATGAGAAAACCCGTTTACGCAGGCAAGCTAATCGCTTGAGTCACACGCCTTAGACCGCTCGGCCATCTTGCCATAACTACTTTCGTCTTCGGATTGCCAGTTCAGGGTAAGGAATGCATCGGAAGCCATAACATTGTCTGCACTATGCAAGTACGTAGCTGGTGATGGCATGTCCAGATCTTCGCACCTCGATATTGACCGGCCATCTTGTGCGGTCATTGACAAAGCTTGGCTCTGATGACCAGATCCTGGCTCAGGACCATTTCATCTTTCAACATTCCACTGAGACAAGGAGTATATTTCCGTGTCTATTGGATCCGCCAGAATCAAGACTAGATAAACCCGGCATTTTGGCTTTCGATATTTTATTGGATGCTTCCATGCCATGTCTAAATTTCCATTGCCTTGGTTAAAGGCTACGGAGCGATGAAACCCATCAGAAGTTACCTGCAATACCTTTGTCACCGGCATTTTATCTGTCAAGAGCACGGATGCTTGCTTTGTTATCGCCATCAGGGTAGGGAGTTGCTATAAAACACGAGTATTCCAAGCACCCTAAGTAGCATCATCCGATAAACAGATGATTTCTTACAAACAACTGACCGCTCTTATCGCCCTCTCTGTGGTAGAAGCTGTTCAAACTGCGTTCTGTAAGTGAATTTTATTATATTTCAAGACCAACCTCACCTGCCTATCAGACCCCACCCATCCTGTGGGTTTTGCAGACCTCGTTGGCTTTGGTGCCAATGGGACCTACATCGCGCGTAATGATGGTAGTATCAACCCCGCTGTGCAATTTGCTTCTTCTCAGCTCGGCGCCAATGACGGATGGACAACAGATAAACATCTTCGTTTTGTGGCAGACGCGACCGGCGATCGAACCGCAGGTCTTATCGGGTTTGGCGACGCTGGTGTGTACATCGCAACCAACGATGGAAACGATGACTTCAACGACGACGTCCTTGTGCTTCAGGCCTTTGGTGCCGTCACCGGCGGTTGGACTATAGAAGCTAATCCCGTGTCGTCGTTGATCTCCGAAACACAGGACGAGTCGATCTTGTCGGATTCGGCAACGAGGGTGTATACGTCTCTCTCAACAATGGCAACCTGGACTTCGCTTCAGACAAACTAGTTCTCGGTGCATTTGGTTACGTTGATGAATGGCGAACAGAAAAGCACCTTCGCTTTGTCCAGGATGTAAACGGCGATGGCTTTCCTGACATCGTCGGCTTTGGGGATAACAATGTTTATATCAGCACAGGTAATGGAGATGGAACGTTCCAGACACACGACATAGTTTTGGAGAATGAGTTCGTGATCGGCGTCAACTGGACTGTAGACGATAACCCCCGTTTCCTCACAGACTTGACTTGGGACGAACGGCTCGACATTATCGGGTTTGGAGACGATGGTGTCTATGTGTCACTGAACACAGGTGGCATCAACTTTGGGAATGTGACCAAAGTTCTCGACACTTTCAGCCTTGATGATGGGTGGACAGACGAGAACCCGCGCTTCATCGCAGATATTAACGGCGATGGGCTGGGTGACATTGTCGGGTTTGGCAACGACGGAGTGTACACATCACTCGGCAATGGTGATGGCACGTTCCAGCCAGCTCAGTTTGCCCTGCAAGCCTTTGGATACGACGACTCTGCTGGCGCGTGGCGTGTGGAACAGCATCCACGATTCTTGGCTGACATGAATGGTGATGGGCAAGCAGATATTGTAGGATTTGGGCAGAACGGTGTGTCAGTCTCTTTCGCCTCTCTGAACGGGTCGCAGTTCACGGCACCAATACTGTACTTGGATGACTTTGGTGTTGCACAAGGGTGGACAGAGGACGTAGATGTCCGTAACCCTGCCAACCTTATGTTCTGAAATAATGAAATTGAAAAGAGTTGAGATTCGCGTCATTGCAAAGTCGCGTCTATCCACGTGACTTTAATCTTTCTTGTTATGCGATACTACGCCCAAAAGTATCCCAGTGTCGACGAACTTGTCATGGTACAAGTGCGGCAGATCGCAGAAATGGGAGCTTATGTCAAATTGCTGGAATACGACGGCACAGAGGGAATGATTCTCCTCTCTGAACTTTCTCGTCGTCGCATCCGATCCGTCCAAAAGCTCATCCGTGTGGGACGAAATGAAGTCGTCGTCGTTCTACGAGTCGACAAAGAGAAGGGCTACATCGATTTAAGTAAACGACGAGTCAGCCCAGAAGATATCGCCAAATGCGACGATAGATATATGAAAAGCAAAACAGTAGCCAGCATCCTCAGACATGTCGCCAGCAAGATGGACAATGGTGGCCTGGATGGTCTTGGAAGTCCTGAGGCTCAGGCTATAACCGACATCGAGGAGAAGAGACTGCATCTTCTCTATGAATACATCGCCTGGCCTCTTGCAACGACTTACAGCCATTCCTGCGATGCGTTCAAGCTCGTTTTAACTTCTACACAAGAATCAGATCGTATATTTGACAGTCTGGACCTGCCCGAACCCATAAAAGCCGTCCTTCCATCCTTGATGGCCACCATTGCGAGACGGTTGACGCCTCAACCAGTCAAGGTCCGTGCAGATATCGAGGTAACATGTTACACAGAGATGGGGATCGATGCTGTTCGGAAAGCTCTGAAGAGGGGCGAAGCGGAGAGCACAGAAGCTGTACCAATCAAAGCCAAGCTTGTCGCTCCGCCATTGTATGTCTTGAACACGAATGCTAGTGACAAGGTCAGTATGTGGTGTTGTATTTCCCGTGTTCTGATTCTTCAGCGTAGCATGCTGCAGTCGAGCGACTAGAACGTGCAATTGAGAGCATACAGCACGAGATTGAGGATTTGGGTGGGCACTTGGTAATCAAGATGAAGGTATGTCCGCAAGCTATTATTGAGGGTTTACTCAACTTTTCGGTTAGCCAAAAGCAATCTCAGAGTCAGAAGAGCATGACCTCGCTCAGCTTATGGCCAAAGCTGAAGCAGAAAATGAAGAGGTCAGCGGAGATGACACTGAGGAGGAAGAGGATTAGAGACTACGCCCTCACTCGTTAGGGCGCAGTGTAACGATGGTGTCGACATCGCGTTTCTGCCATCCAAGACACACATCTACATATTTCTAGCTACCGCTCTACACGAACGTTGTTTTACATATCCCACTAAGGCGCGGCCAGCTTGACCGTCACTGTCTCGCCTTGACCTAATCCAGCCTCCTTTAATACAACCTCACAACTTAGATCAGCACTAGCAATAATCGTCGCCTCAACACTGGTAATCAGCTCTGTCGCAGATCGACTCTTGATACCCAGCTTTGCACGGCCTTGTATCACAGCAAGGAGAGTCTGCTTTGAAAGCACCTTTGTTTTAATCTCTTCCGGTTCTTCTTCCTCGTCCTCGTCCTCGTCGTCACTAGAAGGCACCTTTTCAGGTGTGGAAAGCGTAATGTTGACTTTTTCTTCCACCTCCACCAGCTCAGCAGAGAAGCGAGTGTCATCCGAGGAAGATAGTGAGATATCGAATTGAACTGTTCGACGAGCGGGAAGAGGTGTATTTTGGGGTAGCAGGACAATATATGTGCCCTCCTCTGATCCTCCTGGGAACCACAAGCTAATCGTCCGACTAGTAACTTTGTCGGTATGGGAGACGCCATTCAAAGCATCGAAGAGCTGCTTATCACTTTCATCCTCAGAAGTTAAGAGACTGTGGATTAGGGCGCCTTGGACAGCGCATCCGCGTGCCAAGACAGTGCTAGGATCTCCAACACCTCCACCAGTGACTGTCCCACTGGAGAAGGGAGTGATAACGTTGGATGCGAACGAAAGCGTGAGGTGCTCATCCAAGCCTGGAAGTGAAGCTGTACCTCCGACGTAAACGATCTCATCTACCTGGACCGCATCGATATTCAGGTCTGCCAGTAAAGATGAGACGGCAGAGGAAATGGAAGTGTAGATCGGTCGAACGAGAAGGTCGAACCGCATGCGATTGATGGATGATGTAAAGTCCATACCATCTTTTAGAGATTCGACAGAACATGTCGCAGCTCCCGGTGAAGCTGACAGAGTTCGCTTGGTGTGGGGAAGAGCGAGACGAAGCTTGGCTAGGGCACGGGCATCCTCCTTCCCTTTACCATTCAGATCAAGCACGATTTTTGTTTTTTTCGTAAACTCTTTTGCAAAGAATTTGATCAATTCCTCATCAATTTTGTCGCCTCCGATTCCTGGCGTGTTGGATGAGCCGAGGACATGGAAGAGGCCGTCCCTGATGGCTAAGAGATGGAGGGAAAGGGAAGATGAGCCTACATCCACGGCGAGCTGAGTTCGATCTGGATGAAGCGTAGTGCCGTTCGTCCATGATTCGGAGGTGGTTACAACTGCTGTTGCTGCTGCTTCTTCCAGCAGCTGATAAACCTTGAAGTCGGTCGAGTTGGCGAATAGTTTCCGACCAGCTTCTTCCAGAGCCTCTCTTAGCTCGTCTTTTTGGGCGGGAGTGAAAGTAGATGGAACGGTGATCACGGCACCTTGGATAGGTTTACCGAGATAATCATAGGCGGATTTAAGAAGGGATTTTAGGAACCAAACGTTTGTTTCCTTTGCAGTTAATATGAGATCTCGCGGCGTTGGTTCTGAACGAGGCGTGGGTAGGTGTGAGGCTGCGGGTGTTCCATGCTGACTCTGAGCAGGCAAGGGCTTTGGTGCAGGCTCCAAAACCTGAACTTTATAAACTGGGGTATCTGGCAGAGATGGATGCTGTATTATCGGACACGATGTCGACGGATTCAAAATTTCCTGCGATAATTCCGAGTATCTAGCGAGTGTTAAATTGAAATTGAAATTGAAATGAAAGAATATTTACTTTTTGCCTAGTATGTCTCTGAAAGCGACGATGGTATTGTTGGCATTTTTAACGAGCTGGTGCTTGGCCTCGTTTCCGACATACTGCACAGTTGTGAGCCGGATTCATGCGTTGCAGGCGGACCCACTATTTCTTCACCGTTGAAACTGAGTGCACAGGCAATCTGTCTTTCACCGTCTTCGTTGGCTATGCATTCAGCAACACCACCACCACCAGCGCCCTCTTTTGTGAACACAGCAATGCTGGCATACGAGTTTCCGTAATTGATTCCAACGACGGGAGGTATGGCATTGGGAGAAGCCGAGGCCGTCTCGAGAAACGGGGACGCGGTACCGTTGGGAATCGCCATCGCAGGCGAGGATGAAAAAAGTGACGGTCACGTTGACAACTAAATACAGACTCGTACACTACTCAGTCTGATAGGTCCATGTCGTCTTCGCTCTCAACAGATGGTGGTAACGGCGGGGGTTGGCTCGTCGGTTCTGGAGGAGGTAAGGTGGCATAGAGATAGATGTAATAAAAGTATGCATGATAATACTGTTCGAGACTGGACCCAGGCGGCAGGGTCAGCAATATCCGCTCCCAGAATTCCTGTTTCCAGAGCGAATATTCTTCTTCGGGTGATACAAAATAAAGCGGCTCGGGCGATGTAGGAGGCGGCACATACAAAGGCAGCAGATGCGACAGAAAGTGAGACGGCGGATAGTGAGCCCATCGTCGCGGCTCAGATGTAGACTCGGCAGGCGTTGGCATTGTAGAAGAAGCAGCAAATACAATGTTTTCGTCGTCGTCGTCCTCACCGTAGACAGTAAATGAGCCGTCTGGATCCTGTCGTCCAGAGAACTGCCTGAGGATGGTCTCTTTCATCTTCTCTTTTGGATCTCTCTCACCAGTCCATCCTCGAGGATATCCAAGCCTGGCAATGTTTCGCAGCCAATCACCGCCATCGTTGCCCACTGCGTCTCTAAGCAGCTCACCTTTGATCTGCCCAGGTTCAAAATAATCCACCCATTCTAGGCGCTGCGCTTTCCATTCACCGATATCATGGAATCGAGGTGCGCCCCTGACATCACCAGCACCGGCACGAAGTTCCTTGTACAACTCGTGCAAGGAAAGAGCCAGCCGTGTCAGCTCACGATTGCGCGGGTGCGGACAAGCAGACAGAACGTGTTGTATCGAGCCACAATTAAAACAGCGTCTATCACCTGGCACACCTACGTCTTCATCGTCGGACGTGTCTCCCAAAACAGAGTCGACATTTCGAGAGTACACGCCAAACATTTCCCAGCCACCGGGCGGTAGCGTGCTGCCTGTCGAGTCGAAGAAAAACAGGCTTGCAGAGCTCAATTCTGCTGAGACTTGTTCCATGTATCCAACGCCTGAATGACTGTCGTTGCATCCCATCGTCCCTTTGCTACTTCCTTCCCCTCTAGATGCAGCGCAGGAATCCAGTAAAGATATCGATTTTTCCATTTCTGGTGTTCCTGAGCCAACGACGGCGAGTGAATGTCGATGGTCTCTAAAATGAACGGTCGCTGTCTCTGCGTTGGCTTGCATATCTGGCAATTACAAGAGAACACCGACCGTAGCTCTCACTTTAGCAAGTTCAGACTTGGCCACCTGAGATCACAATATCAGTTTGGTGCTTTTGGCAGAGTGGAAGATGCAGACATTGCACAGAGAACAGTTTGGGCCACTGAACAGCGTTAGGCGCGGAATGCGAATCATAGCAGTCACGAGATCAAGACTCATTTGACAATGAATTCGTAAAATAAGTATCAACTCTGCTTGTCGTTTCAAAACCATGTCGGCCGCTCGGGAACATTCGCTCTACCGCTGGCCCTAGCTTTCCGACTAACATCTCCCAGACCCTTGGTGGCTTTGATGATACCTGCACGATACCCACCTTCATACTCGTCAAGTCGTATCTTTCCTTTCGGCATATACGATCTCGGACGAACTACCCTAGTTGCCTTCCACTTGGCAAGAACAGAAACATTCAGTCGTTGAAGACGGGTCTTATCGATGGCAGATTCTTTGCATTTTCGACTCCGAGATTTTGTTGAGAGTCTTGAGACAGACACATAGTTCGAGACTTCGCGAAGAGGAGAAGGCTTTCGAGGAGTAGATTGGTAACGAGCGATCTTGAAAGGAGCGTTTTCATTCAAAGGAGTGATACGGAAAGGAGCGATAGTGTCCGAAGGAACCACAATGACCGCAGACTCGGGGAATACCTCGTGCGCGACCTTCAAAGCATCGCAGGGCAAAATCTTGCTAGCTTCAAATGAGACGAGAGTCGCTCTGACAGGTGCCGTTGGATCAAAGACTAGTTCTGCTTTCGAAAGTTGAACCATAGGACACGTTCTGGCTGTTTGACCCTAGTAAACTTCAGCAGAGGAATGTGTACGTCCTAGAAACTTGCCTCGACGTCGTAGGCTTCTGGCTCAGAGGACCCACCACAACGAAGGAGAGCGGAAACATAGCCGGCAAGTCGTTGATGGACTATAATCAGAACGACGACACCGATCAAAGAAACCGCTAATCCTGTGCCCCACTTGGATGCGAGGTTTTCCTGGTCAGAGCCAACAGTGTAGGTGGTAGCGACAGACATTTCAGATAGAGAGATGGATGACAAGAAGCAAGATCGATCGTGAGGACAGTCAGCCACCAGTCCGTGGCCGACCAAAGTGATACAAGTGTTTTATCAGGCGCGCATATCCCAGTCGTTGAACTTCTTTGGCCATCGTAAACGCGTTGTCGTGACCTCCAAGTTTACAAGTTGGACATCAGGATTGACGATATAGACATGCAACAGGGAAGAGTAGGATTGGAAAAAAAGACTAACTGAAGTACCGCCAAAAAAATTCGTACTGATATACGAGCTAAAATTACACAGAAAACCCAATTCACCTGTACTTAGTTCAAGTCAGCAGGACAGCGCACATGCCTGTCCTCCGACCAACCCTGTCCAACTCCAAAATCATTGAGGAGGGCCGTTGCCTCAGTAAACGACCCATTCCCGCTGCTATATGCAACCCATACACTATTTTCCCCGAATCCAACGATGTCTGCCATCCCATCCCCGTTTAAATCAGCCATAAACCTTGGGTGCAGCTCGACACGCCATCCTCCGGCAGAGTCATCATATCCAAAGTTGTCTAAGACCAGTTGGGGCGTTTGGAACGTACCGTCCCCGTTGTTAAGTGACGTTTGGACACCTGCGTCACCGAACCCGACGATATCACCGAGTCCATCATCATTGAGATCTGCAATGAATCGTGGGTTCTCGTCCGTCCACCCATTGTCAATCCCAAAGTCATCAACAACTTTTGTCGAAGTTGTGAAAGTGCCATTACCATTATTGAGGGAAACATAAACACCATCGTTGGCAAAGCCGATGATATCAGCTAGTCCGTCGCCGGTGAGGTCTGCAAGAAAACGGGGATTACCGTCTACAGTCCAGTTTCCAGATTGGATGGTAAAATCCTGCAAAACTGCAAAGGGATTCTGGAATGTGCCATCGCCATTGCTAAAACTGACAAGGACGGACGTCCACCCAAAACCGACAATGTCTGGGAATCCGTCGCCATTCACATCAGCAAGAAGGCGAAGATGTTGTTCAGTGGTCCAATCTCCGGCATTAAGGCCAAAATCCGCGACAACCAACGTCGGGTCGGTAAAGTTCAGGCCACCTTCATTGAGAGAAACATATACACCCGCATCACCGAACCCAAGGATATCAACTCGCCCAGTGCTTCGGAGATCAGCAACCAGACGTGGATTGGCTTCAATAGTCCAACCAGCTTCAACACTGAAGTTGCTAACCACGATAGTGGCATTGCCGAAACCATTAGTGCCGTTATTAGGTGCGATGTATACACCATCATCGCCAAACCCAATGAGATCTGCTGCTCCGTCGCCAGTTGCATCAGCAACAAAGCGAATATGTTCATCGGGTGTCCATCCATCGTCAAACCCGAATTGGCTGGTAACCAGCTGCGCAACGGGATCGGGACCGTTGAGAGCGATGAAGGTACCTGCATCACCAAAACCAACAAGGTCGGCAAAGCCTACGGGACGAGTAGGGACTGATAAAAATGAGATGAGTGTTAAAAGTCGGCAGAATGTACCCACAGGACACATTTTGGGCTGCTTGTGCCACAGAGAGGGCAATTAGAACGATAACTTGGGTTGGTTTGTAGGACAGCACCATTTGTCAATTGGACGATGCTGCAGAGACAGTCCTGTACACCCGGCCTTTATATTGCTACACCCAATCGGTCCCAACAGTGACAGCATCTTCGTGAATTCCATGCTGAATCTTGACATATAAGCGCGTCGGCGCCAGAACAACCCAGGACTTTCTGATTTATTTGCTACAAGCTTAAGGGCACTGTTGTCTGTCTTATTTCACTGGAAGTAGGTTTGGAAACATGTCGTCTGTCGCGACTTTTCGATGAGAAAGTCAAACGAAGGAAGAATCGCGGTATTCGGAAAAGCTGGGTCACTTGGATAGAATTGATGTCACAATATCAACAGAGTTAGGCTGCGTAAGTGCGAGCAAAAATTAGATGCCAGTCTTGTGCAAGTGCATCGTTTGGTCATAGTAAACAAACACTCCAAGTTACAAGCAAAATTGCGCTCGATGCAGCTCCTTTTTGTAGCCCAAGCTCTTTGACAATCGTAGTTATCTGTAGTACCCGGTCAGTCAGACCATCAGGAACCTAGGATTCTCCGAGATACGCCAACCACCGCCATTGGACGACTGGTCTTTAAAGTTATTAGCAACCAAGCGAGGTGATTGGAAGGTTTATAGATGCCGTTCACCCTTGATATCCGCAATTACTCGTAGGTTATCTAGCGTCGTATCAAGACTGCTATGGGGGTGGCTCAAATGTATTGTCTCCTTGTCCGCCCCTGCTTCGGTGCTCTGAACTTGAATATCAGGTAGTTTGTATCGTCGTTAGCCTTTTACTTAGCACCGTCTTCTCCGGAAGAAATCAGAGATGATTGACAGTAATTCCATGCAGACAGTCAGAGATAATGGCCGAGACATCAGACAGTCAAAGTGCCGGTGATATAGGCGCCAGTCCTGTGAACACAAGTCAATCGTTAGGACTAACTGTAAAATTTGTAATCCAATTCACCTGTACTTCATCTGCCAATCGACCTAGTCCCAATAGTGACAAGGAGCATCTTCGCGAGTTCTATGCTATAGATGTTCATAATTTTGACAAGCGCGTTGGCACCAGGAGATTCGTTCACAGTCTGGAGGCCTGGATGAATGCAGCCTCTTGTAGAAGGACGCTGGTGATCTACCCACCCCGGTACAAAACGACCCAGGACTTTTTGATCCACTGTGCCAGTGGTTCTGTTTGCTACAAGAGCACTAGACGCCAGCCTTGGACCAAAAGGTTGTAGGAACATGCTGTCTCTCGCGATTTTT
>QLOY01010995.1:0-23679 GCA_003313965.1 Megacollybia marginata
CGCCCATAATTTCATTGGCAACGGAATGCAACACCGTTGAACGAATCAGAATGTAATTCAACGACGCGGCCGCTGCTAGCGCTACGCTCAAGATGTGGACTACGGTACGTGCGCATCCTTTCCTATCATAACATTGCTGATGGTGTACAGTGAAGCCAAGTTACACGTTATTTGATTCCTCTGTATCCCATTCAAGTTCAAAAAATAACCAATCTTTCGACTCTATGCATTCGGCTACTGTAATCCTGAAAACTCACCCAACACACAACCAACACATCCTAGCTAGATTGCCGGAGGAAGATGACACAGACGGGGGCCTTGAGGGAGATGGATGTGTCTCATGAGTGAAGGATTGTACCGAGGCGTCCTTGCGAAGAGGAATTTTACAGAATGGCCATTACCACGCTCCAGGGCATACGAAAGAGGAGTGTGTCCCTCATGTCAATGTCGATGCTGGGATAGACAGAAAGGATCTAACAATGACTCTGCTGCAGCGAACCGATTCACTCCGGGTATAACGAGGATCCCAATCTAAGCAGATGTCCACACCTGCCGCATACGACAATGGATTTTGGTCATCTTTGTTTATAGAGTGAACATCCGCGTCAGCTCTGGCAATGAGACATTCTACGATTTCTGTGCACCCATGTTCTGCTGCGTCAGAAAGTGGTGTCTGTCTGTGACTGTCCTTTAAATCCGCATCGACATTTGTTGAGGAAGGATTTAACAACTTCACCTCCCCAGGATGATGCAGCGTATGAAAGAGGGGTTCGACCGGTTTTGTCCTTCGAGGGAATGTCTATTCCTGGTAGGGCCATGAGAGCCTTCATCACGTCTTTGTTTCCGGATTGTGCCGCATAGGAGAATAGAGTCCGGTCGACCTCATCTTTGGAGTGGACCTCAACATCTGCTCAGTACGTTGGGGTGCTCTTTCCAATCTGCTGCATAAGAAAGTGGTGTTCGGCTGTGACTGTCTCTCGAATCCGCGTTGACATTTGCTGGAGAAAGAAGGATTTTGATGACATCCTCACCTCTCCAGGATGATGCGGCGTAAGAAAATGGGGTTCGGCCATTTTGGTCCTTCGAGAAAATGTCTACTCCTGGTATGGCTAGGAGAGCCTTCACTACCTCTTTATGGCCAGACTGTGCCGCATAGGAGAATGGAGTCCGGTCGATTTCATCTTTGGAGTCAACATCGACATCCGCTCTGGCAAGGAACTGCTGTACCACGTTCAGATGCCCATTTTGTGCTGCATAAGAAAGTGGTGTTCAGCCGTGACTGTCCCTTGAATCTGCATTGATATTTGCTAAGGAAAGGAGGATTTCGATGATACCCTCATCTCCCCAAGATGATGCAGCATATGAAAGAGGGGTACGGCCATTTTTGTCCTTCGAGAGAATGTCTACTCCTGATATGGCCAGGAAAGCTTTCACTACCTCTTTACTGCGAGATTCTGCCGCATAGGACAACGGAGTCCGGTCGATCTTATCTTTGGAGTGAACATCAACATCTGCTCTAGCGAGGAACTGCTGTACTACATCTAGGCGCCCTTTTTCTGCTGCATATGACAGCGGAGTTCGATGGCAGTTGTCCTTTGAATCAACTTTGATACCTGTAGCAGTGATAAGAGCCTTGACGATCCCACTGCTGCTCCATTCCGCCGCATAGGATAGTGGAGTACGCCCATACTTATCCTTTGCATTGACACATGCTCCATTGGCTAGTAGTTGCTCTAGCGCTTGAAGGCTGTCATTCATTGCAGCATATATCAGTGGGGTACGATGTGGACCAATTGTTGTATTGACAAGTCCACTATCTGTCATTATGATATGTTTCAAGATGTCAGAGAGGTTGTACCAGGATGCGAAATGGATGAAGCACATATCGCCTTGCTTCGTCATACCAGTTTCAAAAGGAAACTGGTCTTCTTGTATGCTGTCAATGAGGCATCTGCTTATGCGAGAGTCGTGCATAAACCAACAGTCAAGTTTGGACCGGTCTTGCACTTGTTGGAGAAGGTATGGTATTAATTGTGCTGCCTGATACGAGAAAGGAGAACACTTCTTTATGCCAAATATGGGGTAATGCTTGGGAATTGATCTAGGAAATCCGAGATACCTGACACAGGTCGACAACATATCCTCAGGAGAAAGTAGATAGTCACGACAGGACCAGGCGTCCAGACCTTTGTCACGACAGGCGTCTAGATGTTTGTTGCGACAGTTGTCCAGGTATTCTTTGACAGTGTAATCTATATAGTATGAGCTTGTCATAGCATAGATTTCAAACAACTCACGAACACAACCTAAAACATAATTTTTCCGAAGCGTCACCAGTCCGACACATAATCGTAAAATTTCTTCAGACGGGATCAGCTTCTCTTCATTGATCCCTGTGGTGCACATTGGGACAGCCAAAGCGTAACGGACACCATACACTGCGAGTGGAAACGGGGAAAAGGCAACCCAGGAGAGTACTTCAAGAGCCCGCCTGCGATGAGATGGATCTATCCGATCAAGTGTGTTCTTGTACCTATCATGCAAGGTTGAAGGAAGACTGTTCAATTTTTCGTTGACCTCGGCAATAGTTAGACAATCCTCCAGCTCATCAAGATGAAGCCGTGCCATAAGAAACCTATGACATGGTCAGCTAATCTAGTATAACGAACGAAAAAGCCTGAGATTGTCTTACATTCCGTTCGCTTTCTGGATAACTTTCTCCGTAATAGTCTCCGGTGACAGCTGCTTCACGCTGGTACTCGGTCGAAATTCCTGCAACCGCGTAGTGATGTAAAGAGCTAGATCTTCTCGATGGGTACAAATCTCTATTTTTTTATGGTTTGTGAATAAGCTGGCAATGTGAGGACGTGATGTATAAAGTATCCGTAATGGGGGGCTCAATGATTCTAGTTTCTGGACGATTCGCCATTGAAGTGATTCATGCACTTCATCGAGGGCATCAATGATTACAAAGACGGCGTCGTAAGTAGCCATCTCTGCTCGCATTGCTGACACAAGCCGTTCCGCGTCCAATGGTATTTTGTTATTCCATGTATCCAGAAGGTGCTGGCTACGGATACTGCACTGGACAAGCTGGCGAAGAAGGGCCTTCAGTATAGTAGTGACTTGAAAGTCACGTTGACCTTGATAACGGCAGTATGCAAAGAGAATGGCGATGTTTTGTCCATCATAGATCGTTTCCAAGTGCTTAATAATGCATGAACTGGATAGAGATTGTCGGTTAAACAAAGAGTGTGAATGTGATGGCTGACTTACGACAAGACTGTTTTACCGACACCAGCTAGAAGAGGCCCAGATGAGAGACACGAAGGGAAAAAACGGTATAAACGAACGGTCACCGGGACACCACAAAACAGAAACTTTGCCTTCTTTCCATTGATCGAAAGTCTCGTTTTTAAAGAACCACTCGACTGTCCCGTGCGTGCGGCTATCCAGAGCATCGGTATAGCTATTGTCAAACGTTACGTCTGAGATCCATTTTGAGATCTCGTAGCGTTCTTGGCGCTGAATGCTGTATCGCATGCTCAAGAAAATTTCTGCCTATCCGAGATAAGGTAAATATAGGTCCGTACTAGCTGGAGGTACTTGCCTGGAATGCACGAAACGCACTATCGATCTTACGGAGCATCACTACGATGTCCCCAGCCACGGCATGGGCAGTCACAAGCCCATTGAAATATCCGTTCTGAAGCTTCTTCTCAACCTCTGTGAGTTCACGTTTGAGGCAGCTGAACGAAAGTGAGCCAGAGACACGCCTTCGGGAACTATTGACATACAAGAGCAATCGTTTCAATGGTTCATCGGGGATGGAAGTGCTATCCGTGTAGGCCAAGCTCAGTTGCTGAAACTGTTTCAGGTCTGTCTGTATGTCGCAAAGAACTTTCTTATTATTGGAATGTGCCTGAAGGAAGAATCAGTATCTCGCGAGCAATACAAGAAGAACGAGACCTCGAATAACTCTGCAATGGTTAGCAATCCTCCGACGAGACCCTGTAGTGGCGGTAAAGCAGGAGACGCCGCTTGTGTAACCCGTAAACATTCTTTGACTGCACTCCTTGCTGTCTCTAGGCCCTTCTTGACCTTTGACGGCTCGTTAGTTTCTTGCGGCTCTGTTGAGGGTCTAGCCGTGGAACTGGTGGTCGGTTGGACAGCATCGGAAGCTGCGGCGCTTGCTTGGTCGCTGATATTGGGAGCATCTGGTTACTGAGAAAGAGAGGTCGGACATACTTGGAAACGTACTGGATGTAACTGAGATGTTGACTTTGCTAGTTCCGGTTGACGATCCTTGCGGTAAGGAAGCATGGCCCCTCGGTGCTCTACCATTGTCTATTGATGGAATGGGAGATGGGGATATAGACGATAGTCGCGACTTGGAAGATCTAGAATTGAGACCATCTCCAAGTAACTTGACCGACTTGAGTATCAATTTCATTCGTTTGGTGTCAAAAGACTAACGTCGCCAAATGCACGAGAGAGAGTACAACTGCATCACAGCTACACAGCTATACAGCTGTAGATGGTCACATCATGATGGTCAAAGGCACGCACCGAGATATGATGTAAACGCCATCTTAGTGATCGGGCGATCCTCGGTCATCCTACGATCTCGTACGATGCTAGTTTTTCTATAACGAGACAACCGGAAAGACTCTTTTACACGTTTGACCTTGGCCCATCGGAAGAATCGCTCGTGCGCGTGAAGACTCACTTCCAGTCTGGCAGAAGGTCTCATTACTATGAGTGACTGTTCCGACAACGAGCTATACAATACTCTTCTTCAAGGGCGAGTCTCTGCAGAAGCTGCTGGCTACGCTCTCCCTTCACTATCGCAGGGGAAGAGTACAAAATCCTCTGTATCCACATCGAAGAGGGAGAGAAGCTTTTGCCCGACCTCATCCCGCGGATTGACTGGAGCCGAAATTTGTGGTGACACCCTTTCTCAAGCTTTTCGAAGGTGTCAATATAGTGGTGGCGAGCGGACGTATCATCAATGTTGCATTGGTACAAAGAGATATCGCCCGGGCAGCTTTACAAACAGCAACAGACGATCAAACAACTGTCTCTGCGTATTATCAGGGTTGGGACCCAGGAGCTGACGTTGGAGAGAAGGTTAGGCTCGGGAGTTTAAGTGGTCTGAGGACACTCTCGAAACGCTGTGTATTACAAGTTCGAAGGTGTCGTGGCACTATTGGCAGAGCAGCCGGAAGTACCAAGTAGCCATCGTCTCATGTCCGAGATTCCTTCGGAACATCGAAGACATTCGAGGCACACTGTGCAACCAGTGAATAGTGAGGAATATAGAGCGCGACAGACTTACAATGCTCGTTACACAGGCTGTCGAATTTGGATCGAATAGGTTCAAACCTTGCGTGTCCAAGCCACATACGAAAATGTGACAGCCAGAGAAAAGTATGAGGTGCTCCCAAAGAGGAACGAACCAGTCTCGTTTATATACGTTTATAACCCCCATTCAGGGTTAGTAACTTCAAGTTAGTACTTACTCCACGCCTCTCAACTTTCACGACGAACCTCAGAGGGGACAGGGAAGACCAAGTTCTCATGAGTATCGACTTGTGAGACTTTCTGTTGTAAAGACATCCGTCGGAACTGATAGCATAACTTATTAGCAAGTGAGAGCTAAGGTCGCCACGTGTCACGTGGCAGGACTGTTTTCGGACGATCCGCATACTCGTAAGACGTTCCGAGATACACCCGCTCCTCTTCTCAAATTGACAACTTTCAGAAGTCATGAATTCATTCTCGGACCTTCCCAACGAGATTCTGCTGCACATTCTCGCCGGCTTGAATGTCCGCTCCTTGCTCGATATTGCTACGGTCAGTCGCAGACTGAACCATCTGGCCATAGTGCAAGTGCTCTCCAAGACTGATTGCCAGGACACCCTTATTGTATCTCGTCAAACCATCCAATGGCATTGTCAGGGCCTTGAGCATCGAACTGCCTTCGCAAAGGCGAAGTTTCGAGGGAATAACTTGTTATGTGACTGATGGCCTGGTACTGCAATATTCGATGGGCAAGCCACCTTGATACAGAACGCGAAAGACATTTCCAGATGCAACATCTTCTGCACGCAATCTAAAGAAGCCCAACCAACAGCCGAGGATTGGGTAGACTTTCTGGAATCCCTGTCGAAACACCGTTGTGTGGCACTTTCTTTACAGGACCCCCGGTATATTCGAACTGATCTGGTATCGACTCAGAACCCAACACCTCTCACTCCAATGTGTTGCCTTCAACAGATTGAAATCGCGAAGACCCCTTTGCTCAATGATCCCTACTTTATTCAATGGTTCATCGATTCCATGAACTCCTCTCCTCTCTATCTCCGCGATGGTTGTGGGTACCTACTTCAAAATCTCAACCTCAAACACCTTCAAAGCCTTCGAATCTCTATCACAGATTGCATACATTCAGGGAGCTACGCGACTTCCTTTTCCGGCATCCCCATATAACATCTCTTCACATTATAAGAGTGTTCACTAGAACGCCTCCTTGCACATTACCCACCGTTCTGCTGAAGAATTCGGCAGAGTTGACCGCTTCAGCGACCTGTTTCCCGTCGCTTATCCCGAGTAGCGATCAAACTAGCTCCTTCCGATTTAGCTTGGATTTGTTACCTTGCTATGCCCATTCCATGGTTGATTGCATGTGCATGGTGGATACTTTGACTCGTATTGCAGAAACTAGCATCGGAAAACTACGACTTAACCTATCGATTGAAAAGGAGGCCGTATGGATGCAAAACCAAACTTCGAGTTCGGGGGTGCTAACTCCGCTGGTCAACGTCACCTCGTTGAAAATCGAATTGTCTTCGAATAGGCAAGCCAAAGCCATTCTTCCCGAGTTTCTTGGATGCCGGTTTCCGCACTTGACCGAATGCTGTGTTTCATTTTGGCATTGGAAGGTCAAAAGCGAGACACAGTCTCGGCGACTTTGTTTGCACGTGAGGTGGTCGCAAGTTGTCCATCAATAGAGTATCTGCAGATAAATCACGATCGGAGGCATGTTCTTGACTGGATGGAGGTGGATGTCGAAAGTTGGGACCCAGGAAGGAGCAAGAGATGTTGAGCTTGCTCGATGAGTATAGTCGCATCAAGAAATGCAGCGCTGACGATGACGACGATGATTGAAATCGTCCGGAAGGTATACCGCTTTCTTTGAGGTATGTTCTCACTGACTAATTAGTCATTATCCCCGTCCGAACGTGTAAACAAGCAAATACTTACAGTTTGTGATAATGCATCTGTCGATCAATCCGGGTTACCCTGTGCGCATGGCAGTGTTGTGATTGTTTCCCGTGAGTCATGACTTTGCATATTAAAGCTAGCTCAGCGCTCACGTCCAAACCTCATCGCCCCATCAACTCGACGCTGACATGGCTCAATTGCACGACCTCTCCAACGAGATCTTACTCTTCATCCTCATGGAGACAGATATTAAATCATTACTGAGCCTCGCTACTCTCAGTCGTAATTTGAACCGTCTGGCAATAATGGTTTTCTACAGCCTTACAGGGGTGTCACTCATTAAAGATGAGCTCGAGATCACTCCACAAACCATAGAGAAAAGCATCATTCGAGCGTTGAATATCGAAATACCTTTCCGGACTTTCAGTCGCATTTGTTGTTTCTGGAATCACTATAATGCAACGCGAATACTACGCGAGACAACCCATTTTCTCCAGAAATCAGCTAATATCTCTTACTTTCGCCTCTCTGGTTTTGATTGGGTACAGACAGCACCTGACAGAGAGTGGGCGGCTCTTCTAGCATCGGTCTCGAAACATTCGAATTGTCTCGATCTTTCACTCAGATCTTCCGATCCAATGCAACACGCGGTTCAAGTCTCAGACGAGAGCTTGACGCCTCTTGATCCGATGCGCCAGCTGCAAAGGATTAATATCAACACCCACTTGATCGACAAACCACATTTTCAAAAATGGTTCATCGAATCAATGAACAGTTCTCCGCTGCAAGAACTCACACTTGGTCACTGGGGGAGTAGCGAGCGACTTCAAAATCTGCATTTGAATCAACTCGATAAATTTACAATTACTCTTGTACGTCATCATGCATTTGAAGATCTACACGAGTTTCTTGAACGACATTGTCATATCACTTCTTTGCATATTTTGGGAAGCTCAAAGACGATGCCATCTGCGTTGCCCCTCCTCCTTTTCAACAATCTTACCGAGTTGAGCACGCCTGTGATTTACTTACCGTCTTTCATTCCGACCGGCGATCATGATCTCCCGCTGTATAGTTCTAAGAAGATAGAGCTGTTACCACTCCCTGGGTCAGAAGCTTCTACGCATTTCGAAGATGCGATAGACAGTTTAAGTACCCCAGGCGGGGGGACTTTCACAGAGGTCCACTTCAGTCTAAATGACGAAGTGCCCGAGTGGATGAAGCGACAGGTTTCCAACGCAATGAACTCTCAATCATATACACTCACTCCGCTCATGGATGTTACATCGTTGAAAGTGACAGCTAGATTCGATATTCGAGATTTACTCGTTTGTTGGATTGGGTTGCAGTTTACTGAATTGGAAAAGCTTTCTGTGAGTCTTAACGACTCACCGGGTCTGGATCAATGGCACCCGGGAACGGTACCTGGTAGGCAGTCGGGAGTAGTTGATGAAGAGATCTGGGTGGTTCCGCTTCCGAATGTTAGATCGTTGGACTTGAGGTTATCAGGTCGGTGCGATATGCAAAGTCTTCGAAGGATCTTTCCAAAGTTCATTGGGTTGAGGTTTCCGCAGTTGGAAGAATGCTCCATCACATTTTGGGATTCAGGTTTCCTACAAAAGTTTCGAAGACACTCTGAATTCCTCGGAGTAAAGGTGATCCGGTTTGCGAGGATGTTGGTGAAGGAATGTCCGATGTTGGATTATGTGCAGATAAACCATGATCGAAAGCATACATCTGATTGGATGGCTGAAGATATTGAGGATTGGGATGCTGACAAGGAAGAAAATACGTTGAGATTGATGGCAGATTATTATAGGTCCAAAGTTTGCACCTAATTTTTAAGTACCGAATTGGTATTTGACGCTTCAAGCTTCAAGCTCTATTCCAGCGAAAAGCTAACACTATACGAGTAAAGCGTAAGTAACAAATGTAAATATAGCTTAATATAGTCGTTACACGCGTACGGTGACTCGGCGCTCACGTGCCGATTTTGTCCTTTGTCTCCTAACGCGACATATCCTCTTCCTAGCCTAAATTTCTGTTGTAACAAAGTACACGCAAGGTTTTGACACGCGTCTTTCACTCCACTCTCTGACTGATTGGACAGGGACCATGTCCCGGCCGCACCGCATCCGCCGACGTGGATTGCAGAATATCAATCTGCTCGACCTACCCAACGAGCTTCTATCCCTCGTATTGGAAGACCTACACCCAGGAGACCTACTAAATGTTGGCATAGTCTGCCACAGACTTAACCGTCTGGCTATAACCACCATATACAAACGAGCAAGCCACACACCGGGAACCAGCAGGGTTACTGTAGCCGATCATAGTATGAATAACGGACTCATCCGAGCCGTTAACCTCGAACTTCCACCTGAAAATATCACCTCCGTTTGTTGTATGCTTGGTGAGGATCCCATTGGAATCCTCAAGGAAACACAACACATCCTGGAATCGAAACGAGCACAGGGTCTCAAGAGGTTTCAGTTAATGTCTCATGTTGTTTTTCCTCTCTATGTGCAGCCCACCGCCTCTGCAAAAGATTTCCTGGATCTCTTTAGTTTGATTTCGAAAAAGAGGTCCTTGCATTACCTTTCGCTTTCGTCTCATACGGCCACTTCACCTCTAGACAGAAGGTTTTCGAGAAAAGCTCTAACCCCTCTCCAAGGCCTTACCTGCGTCCAGCTGATGACGCAGCTAATAACCTACCCGGTTATACAGAAATGGCTCATCGAGTCGTTGAACGCGTCTCCAGTCTATAATTTAAGCTTGGGTGGAGACGTCGACTCCACGGAACTGATAAAATCCCTCGAAATGACGCATCTGCAGCATTTTTCGCTTTCGAGCGGATGCAAACTCGAGTTTACAGAAATGCATAGGTTCTTGGTTAGACATTCCCAAACCCTTCAAGTATTGCAGATTGATAAGATCAGTACGGACCAGTCTCCAAAGGCTTTTCCGATTCGGTTGGTGAAGCGATTGAGGACTTTGATTGTCACGCCGCCGTATCTTCCACTGGTTCTTCCAAAGTTACCCAAAGAAGCCAGTTTGTGCCTCACTTTTCTTGTGGGCTCACCCTCGTACGGAGCATGGAGCACGCATGCTATTGGGTTGGAGGATGCGTTGGAACATATTCGCAAATGGGGTGCTGTGGCGTCGAAGGGAATCCAGAGCGTGGAGATTATGCTTGGACATGATGTGGATGGCGTTCAGCAGTGGATGAGAGCGCAGCTGAATGAGATGGAGAGGCATGCGAGAATCGAGAATGTCACCTCATTGATCCTCAATTGCTGGAGTATCGATAAGGTGAAGGATGTGATTCCGGGGTGGGTGAAGGGGAGGTTTCCGAATGTGAAGACATGTTCGGTTCAGTCCTCATCTTTGAAGGATGATGATGCGATTTTCTTTGCGAGGAAGTTGGCTATGATGTGCCAGTCGTTGGAGTATGTGAAGATAAATTTCGATCGCAGGCATGTCATCGATTGGATGAATACGGAGGGTAAACAGAAAACCAGAAATTAGTGTACATATGTACTAGAATTTGATTTTATCTGTCCTCTCCGCAGCGTGGTTGTTATGCGGTTGTCTCGATATTAGTTTGGTACGATGTATCACCTGCCAGTGCAACTACAGGACTAGCACGACTATCAATCCTGTCGTTATCCTTATAGGCCTTTGTGGGGTTTAGTCGAAAATAAAGGTGATTGGGTTCAAAATTAGGGTGAGCAGGAGAATCCAGAATATCCGAGCATCGGACCTAGAGGAATTCCGTGCTGACTCTGGCGAGAGAAGCGACGCACTGATGACAGACGAGATTAGAGAAGCTATGGCTGTAATTTAAGCCCGAATTTCGAGTGCTTCTGAGAGGGTGTGTATGAGACTGAGACGTGCAGGTCGGAGAAGGGAAGTCTAAGCCGACAGCCTGAGAGGAGAGTTTGATATTTTGAAACTGGACCCAGTTTTAAGCAGCCAGAATTTTCAATCCAAGGCGAGCGGTCTCCGATTTATAAGGTGGAGCTGTTCAGAAGGAACGGAAAGAAATGCGAAGCGGGCAACGTGTACCTAAGGGGGTCTCGGCATTGTAATACCACACACGGTATCAATCGTCAGTTTGTTTGAATATCATTGAATCCCACTAGACACATGTGGGATAAATCGAGTCCACGATACAGTATCAAACGCTGCAGAAGGTAAATCACGCAGCAGAACAAAAGGGAGTATCAGAAGAACCAGCCTAGCCGCCACAAAAAACACCCCAACGAACATAAGCACATAATCCAAAGTATTACCGGAATCAAAATAACTATCATAGAAGTCGATATTGGTGAGACTGTCAATAAATAAGGCGGTAAAGAAGATCAGGCACACAAAGAACGGACCTCCTGTTATAAGGGCGGAACAAACCTGCCAAATCAGTGCCTCAGCTCTAGTGGGATAATAAAAATTCCACCCCAGACAATGTATGCCCCCAAAAACAACCGAAGTAAAGATAAGGAGGACTCCCGCTAGACCATCTCCATCCCCTAAAGACGTTCCCCCAGGCCAAAGATAGGGAACACGAGAATACCTCGGACTAATTCTAGGAAAGAAAATCGTTTCCCAGATAGCGTTAAGGAAGGGAACATCAACATCGAGTTTATCCTCATCCTGCACCGTCGTAATCAAACTAAGAAACAGCGGTGAACCAAGATCTTTGGTCAACACAATGGGACACTCCACCGCCATCGGTTTATCCCACCAAACGCAATACATCACTCCGCTCATAACACTGAACGCGATTGTTACGAGTTCTAGGGAGGTGGTTGGAAGTCGTTGGATTTTTCTTGCGATGCATTGTGTTATGAACCATGTGAGTTGGAGGAGAGCGAGAGATTTGGACAGGTGGTCAGCTTTACTTCTGGAGGAGATTTCTTTGGCCGGGATTCGGCGCAAGCTGGATTCTAGTCCTAATCGGACGATGTCGGGTTTATGGAGGGGGTAAGTCTTTCCTTCTCGGATTTGGGCGACAAAGCCGCCCATTGTAAGAAAGAAGGCGTGTTGTCTGGAGATTTTGAATTCTTTCAAGTTTTGAGACGCGAGTTCGAGTGTGGTGGTGAGGATAGAAGAACTGACCTTTTTGGATCTCTTGAGCAGCATGCCATTGTCTGGCCGCCCAGGCTAGGATGATTTCAGGGACAAGCAGAGCGAGAATCATGAGTTTGATTCGGGTGAAGAAGATTGTGAGTTGGGTGTCGTTTGGAGAGGGAACATTAGGATGGACAGAGACATAAGTACAAGCAAATAGCGTGAGCAGGCAAGAGCTAATGATGTCCCATAGAGAACGCGTATCAGACATCGAGAATGGAAAAAAACTGACGCGTTACAAGTCGCGTATGTCACGTGCAGTTTGAACTCCACGTCTCGCCGAAACCAGAACCTCGACCTTGTTGGACTTTATGGGTATCCAATGAGCATTTGTTAAGGCTTAAATAGCTTAAATGTCAATGCCAGTAGCGGTAACCTGCGATTACAGACTAAGTATACTTGGCCATCTTCAGACCCTCATTTCCTCCACACACCATGAATACGTGAGCGAGCTCTCAGCTGTTCCTACGTTCCCTGGTCTGAAACATTTTGTTCAGTATTCACCTGCACGGTCAGTATCCTCTTGCTTCCTATCTCCTTGATCAGAGCATGACGATCTCTCAGATGTTACCGTCGATTATCCAGCCAAGTCGCATCGAGACATTGCCAACGATGACCTACTCTCTGCGCAACTCATCATACGCGATGTTATCTTTTTGGAGACAATGCCAGTCGCAAAGCCGTCTGACAAGTCTTGCTGGGAACTGAATTTCGACTGCAGCATGTATGTGAACAAGGATACATCTCGGACGTTTTCACTGGGTCATTGCCAGCCCATCCAGCCCAAGGACGTCCTCCTTTTCTATTGCCATCCTCCGTCAGCCAGCGCGCAGAAAGCAATGCAACCGGCTACTTGGCTATGTTGAACTCCACAAAGCAGACATTGTTGGAAGAATAGACAAGAAAGAACGTATGGTTTTTGCTTGAATCGAAGGTCACCCGGTGCTGACGTGGCTTGTCTAGGTTACTCGAGGAAACTGGTGGATGTGACACAGGACGGCCCTTCCCTTGCGTTCAGTGCGGGATTCTCAATGTCGTCATCCCGTCTCAAGTACACTTTTCACGAAATTGATGCAGAGAAGGACAACTGTAAGTCATTTACAGTTTAAGAAAGTCATCTTCTTACGGCCCATTAGTTTGCTGCTTGAAAAGTTCTGTGATTATGCCGCTTTTGGAACGTATGATGTCGGACTCGGACGCGCAAAAGAACATTGATCTGTCTGCCATGTATGAGCGGGTCTTGATGTTACCAAACCCGGATGCTAACAAAACACATTATTTGCACTGGCTTGGTCATCTCTACTCTGATCTTCAGAAAACTACCGAGGAGAAGCGTCTTCACCAGGCTGCCGATGCATATCGTGACGCCACTCGTGTGGTGATGTATGATCAGTCAAAACGGAGCGCGTATCTGTTTAATGCTGGTTTTGCTCTTTTGCGTCGCTTCGAGAGTCTAGGGAATCCCGTCGATGTTAATGAGGCTGTCGTGATCCTCAAGGACGTAGTTCGATTCCTCGCAGGCGATACCGATAACGTCGACAAGGCTAACTGCTTTAGCCAGCTTAGCAATGCCTTGGCCTTTCGTTTCGAACAGAAGGGTAAGGCTGACGACCTCGATGAATCTATCCGATTTGCCCATAATGCTATTCAACTCACCCCAGATGGCGACACTGACAAGATAATGCTATCAAACAATCTCGGTGGTTCGTTTTTCCGCCGCTTCGAGCGTCGCGGCGACCTTAACGACCTTGCCGATTCCATTCGAGTCTACCAGCGGGCTAGGAAATACACCCCCGATGGACACCCACTCAAGCCCACCTTGTATAACAATCTCGCTACTTCCCTTGCCACTCGCTTCAAGCGCCTGGGAAACCTCTCTGACCTCAGCAAGTCCATTGAAATGCTCCAATACGCCGTTGGACATACACCGGATGACGATCTCGACAAGGCTTTATGGTTGACAAATCTTGGCAACTTACTTTGTCGTCGCTTTGAGCGTCTTGATTCCCTCAGTGACATCAACGAGTCCATCCGGGTTTTACAGAACGCTATCCAACGGATGCGAGATGATCACGCCGACAAATGTCGGCAGTTGGTTAACCTTGGCATTTCATTTCTGCGTCGTTTTGAGCGTCTCGGTGACCTCGGCGATATAAACGATTCCATTCAAGCATCCCAGGATGCTCTCAAACTCGCTGGTGACAACCACTCAGAGAAGGCTTCTTGGTTGGCCAATCTTGGAAGTTCTCTTTTCCGTCGTTTCGAGTGTCTCGGCAACCGAAGTGATATCGACAAGTCAATTCAAACTTTGCAAGATGCTATTGCACTGACTCCTCACGATCACCCACAAAAGCCTGCGTTATTGAACAATGTCAGCACATCACTTTTCTATCGCTTTCAACGTGTTCGGGGCACAGCTGACCTTAACGACTCCGTCGTAAATAGACGGCAAGCTGTCCAAATCACCCCCGATGGGCACCCTCAAAGACCCAACCGCTTGATAAATCTGGGCAGTAACCTGCTCAGTCGCTTCGAATATTTACATGACTTCAACGATATCGACGAGTCCATTCAGACATTGCAGGCTGCGTTGCAACTTATGCCAGACGATCATCCTGGCAAGCCTACTGGGTCAATGAACCTTGCTATTTCACTACGACATCGTTTTGAGCGTTCAGGAAATAAAAGTGACATCGACGAATCCATCCAACTTTTAAACGACGCTGAGCGATTGCTCCCCGATGGTCACTTCCTGAAAGCTGGCGCATTGGTGAATCTCGGCGATGCTCTATCACGTCGTTACGAGCGCCTCTACGTTGAGAAAGATGCCAATGAAGCCCTTCATTCCTACTCATCCGCAGCCCAGACCACTGCCGCTCCTGCATCCACAAGATACACTGCCTCATCACGATGGATACAGCTTGCTGAATATTTGAGCCATGCATCTCTCTTTGACGCTTATTCTACGACTCTTTCTCTCCTTCCCCAATTGGCTTGGCCAGGCTCTACAATAACCGACCGCCATCACCATATACGTGAATCTGGTGCTTTGACGAGAAGGGCTGCTGCTGCTGCAATCGAAAAAGGTGACTTTCGCCTCGCTGTCAAATGGCTCGAACAAGGTCGTTCTGTTGTATGGGGGCAACTTCTCCAGCTCCGTACTCCTGTTGACGATCTGAAATTGAAACATCTCAAGATTGGTGCACGATTCGAGCACCTTTCGCTTCAGCTCGAGGGAGCTACGATCCAATCATCTTCTCTCGAACCGTTGTCAAGCACCATGTCGGACTCGGACTCAGACTTGCGGCAATCCCTCGACTACAATAAGGTTGCTCACGAGAGGGAAAAGCTCATTGCATCTATTCGACGGCTGCCTGGATTCGAGCAGTTCTTATTGCCTAAATCACTCTCTCAACTTACTCGAGCAGCCGAGTTGGGACCTGTTATAATCCTAAATGCCAGCGAAAAACGATGTGATGCGATTGTGCTGAGGTCTTCGCTTCCTGACGATATTCTGTCCGTCCCACTCCCGAGCATGCCAGTAGTCGCTACGATCTTGCACAAGCTTACTCGACATCTTCTCAAGGGTAACATTCCTACCCCTGAGATGTTGATTGATGAATCCAGAGATGTTGACTTGGAACGACTGGGGATAGTATTCGTATCACCTGACGGTGGTCGTTCTTATCCCGAAACTCTGAATGAAGCTTTTCAGGCCATTCCTCGTTTACTTTGGTATTTGTTGGTTCAACCTATCGTGGAAACTCTTGGATTAACACCAGTTGTAAGTTGGCATGAAACAACTTGTAAACCAATTCGACTCACCCACTCTGATTAGACAAGTAATACTCCTCGGAGGATCTGGTGGTGTCCAACTGGTATTTTTTCTTTTCTCCCACTTCATGCAGCAGGAGATTACTCCGAAAATGCACCGTTTGGATCGAAATTGGCGGACTACGCTGTTTCATCTTATACCCCATCTCTCACGGCCCTCATACAAGCTTTGGAATCCCGCAACGCATCGCCTCAGACATTGCGGATTCTTGCAGTTGCTCAATCTTCGTCGACCGGACTTTCGTCTTTGCCTGGTGCTCGAAGAGAGTTGGACATAATCAAGAAGCAGACAAGGGACAAGGACAACATCGAGGTTATAGATCTAATCGATAAGGAGGGCACCGTGGAGCGGGTGAAAGAAGAAATGAAGAAGGCGAATTGGGTTCACTTTGCTTGTCATGGTGTGCAGAAAGTTGATCGACCCACTGAAAGTGCGTTGATGCTGACTGGAACGTCCAAGTTGACATTATCTGAAATCATCACAATGAGGTTACCCTCAAAAGACCTTGCTTTTCTCTCGGCTTGCCAAACTGCAACCGGGGACGAGGGTTTGTCTGAAGAAGCTGTTCATCTTGCTGCTGGGATGTTATCTGCCGGATATCGTGGTGTGATTGCGACGATGTGGTCGATTAGTGATTGGTATGCTCCGAAAGTTGCAGATGATGTATATGGGCACTTGATCCAGCGGGAGCGCAAGGCGACAGATGGAGCGGAGGCTTTATATTATGCGGTAAAGAACCTTAGGGAGAAGGCACCATTTCGTGACTGGATTCCATTTATTCATGTTGGATTGTAGTCACAGCGGCTCAGCTGTATAGCTGTAAACAAGGATGTAAACTCTAACCCGTCTACACAGCTATATATAACTGTGCTTATAGTGCGTGCATTTATATAATTAGCGACGTTAGTCTTTTCACACCAACCGAATGAAATTGATACGCAAGTCGCTCAAGCTACTTGGAGATGGTCTCAATTCTAGATCTTCCAAGTCGCGATCCCCATCTCCCATTCCAAGTGGCCATGCTTCTTTGCCGACCGGAACGAGCAAAGTCAACATCCCAGTTACACCCAGTATGTTTCCAAGTATGTTCGACCTCTCTTTCTCAGTAACCAGATGCTCCCATTACCAGCGGCCAAGCAAGCGCCAACGAGCCATCCAAGGTCAAGAAGGGCCTAGAGATAGCAAGGAATGCAGTCAAAGAATGCCTACGGGTTACACAAGCGGCGTCTCCTGCTTTCCCGCCACTACAGGGTCTCGTCGGAGGATTGCTAACCATTGCAGAGCTGTTCGAGGTCTCGTTCCTCTTGCATTGCTCGCGAGATACTGATTCTTCCTTCAGGCACATTCCGATAATAAGCAAGCTCTTTGCGACATACAGACAGACCTAAAACACTTTCAGCAACTGAGCTCCCCTTACACGGATAGCACTTCCATTCCCGACGAACCATTGGAACGATTGCTCTTGTATGTCAATAGTTCCCGAAGGCGTGTCTCTGGCTCACTTTCGTTCAGCTGCCTCAAACGTGAACTCACGGAGGTTGAGAAGAAGCTTCAGAACGGATATTTCAATGGGCTTGTGACTGCCCATGCCGTGGCTGGGGACATCGTAGTGATGCTCCGTAAGATCGATAGTGCGTTTCGTGCATTCCAGGCAAGTACCTCCAGCTAGTACGGCTATATTTACCTTATCTCGGATAGGCAGAAAGTTTCTTGAGCATGCGATACAACATTCAGCGCCAGGAACGCCACGAGATCTCAAAATGGATCTCAGACGTAACGTTTGACAATAGCTATACCGATGCTCTGGATAGCCGCACGCACGGGACAGTCGAGTGGTTCTTTAAAGACGAGACTTTCAATGAATGGAAAGAAGGCAAATATTCTCTTTTGTGGTGTCCCGGTGACCGTTCGTTTTTACCGTTTTTTTCCTTCGTGTCTCTCATGTGGGCCTCTTCTAGCTGGTGTCGGTAAAACAGTCTTGTCGTAAGTCAGCTACACATTCACCTGCTTTTTTTTTACCGACAATCTTTATCCAGTTCATGCATTATCAAGCACTTGAATACGATCTATGATGGACAAAACATTGCCATCCTCTTTGCATACTGTCGTTATCAAGGTCAACGTGACTTTCAAGTCACTACTATACTGAAGGCCCTTCTTCGCCAGCTTGTCCAGCGTAGTATCCGTAGCCAGTCCCTTCTGGATACATGGAATAACAGGGCACTATTGGATGTGGAACGGCTTGTGTCAGTGATGAATGCAGAGATGGCTACTTACGATGCCGTCTTTGTAATCATTGATGCCCTCGATGAAGTGCATGAATCACTTCAATGGCGAATCGTCCAGAAACTAGAATCATTAAGCCCCACATTGCGGATACTTTATACATCACGTCCTCACATTGCCAGTTTATTCACAAGTCGTGAAAAAATTGAGATTCGTACCCATCGAGAAGATCTAGCTCTTTATATCACGAAACGGCTACAGGAATTTCGGCCGAATACCAGCGTGAGGCAGCTGTCACCGGAGACTATTACGGAGAAAGTTATCGAGAAAGCGAACGGAATGTAAGACAATCTCAGGTTTTTTCGTTTGTTCTACTAGATTAGCTGACCATGTGGTCATAGGTTTCTTATGGCGCGGCTTCATCTTGATGAGCTGGGGGATTGTTTAACTATTGCTGATGTCAACGAAAAATTGAACAGTCTCCCTTCAACCTTACATGATAGGTACAAGAACACACTCGATCGGATAGATCCATCTCATCGCAAGCGGGCTCTTGGAATACTCTCCTGGGTTGCCTTTTCCCCAGTTCCACTCACGGTCAATGAAGTCCGTTACGCTTTGGCTGTCCCAATGTGCACCATAGAGATCGATGACGAGAAGCTGATCCCGTCTGAAGAAATTTTACGATTATGTGTCGGACTGGTGACGCTTCGGGAAGAAACCCTAGACTGGTCCCCAGTCACGGTTTTAGGTTGTGTTCGTGAGTTGTTTGAAATCCGAGTCTATGGTATGACAAGCTCATACTGTATAGATTACACTGTCAAAGAATACCTGGATGACTGTCGTGACAAAGGTCTAGACGACTGTCTACTTTCTCCTGAGAATATGTTGTCGACCTGTGTCAAATATCTCGGATTTCCTAGATCGATTCCAAAGCGTTACAACATGTTTACCATAAAGAACTCTTCTCCTCTCTCGTATCAAGCAGCACAATTAATACCATACCTTCTCCGACACGTGCACGACCTGTCCAAACTTGACTGTTGGTTTATGTGTGACTCTCGCATAACCAGATACCTCATTGACATCGCACAAGAAGAACACCCATTTGATATGACGAAGCAAGGTGATATGTGCTTCATCCATTTTGCATCCTGGTACAACCTCTCTGACATCTTGAAACATATCATAATGACAGATAGTGGGCTTGTCAATACAACAATTGGTCCACACCGCACACCACTGATATATGCTGCAATGAATGGCAGCCTTCAAGTGCTAGAGCAACTACTAGCCAATGAAGCATGTGTCAACACGAAGGATAAACATGGACTAACTCCGCTATCCTATGCAGCGGAATGGGGCAAGAGTGGGATTGTCAAGGCTCTTATCGCTGCTATAGGTATCGAAGTTGACCCAAAGGACAACCGCCACCGAACTCCGCTGTCATATGCAGCAGAAAAAGGGCACCTGGATGTAGTACAGCAGTTCCTTGCCAGAGCGGATGTCGATGTCGACTCCAAAGATGAAATCAACCGGACTCCGTTCTCCTATGCAGCACAATCTGGCAGTGAAGAGGTAGTGAAAGCTCTCCTGGCTGTACAAGGAGTAGACATTCTCTCGAAGGACAAAAATGGCCAAACCCCCCTTTCTTATGCTGCATCATCATCTACTAGAGCTTATGCCTGGAGTGATGACAGTGGTGTCATCAAAATACTCCTTTCCTTAGCAAATATCAATGCGGATTCAAGAAACAGTCACGGCCGAACACCACTTTCTTATGCAGCAGAAAGTAGAAGCCTGGATGTAGTACAGCAGTTCCTCGCCAGAGTAGATGTTGATGTCAACTCCAAAGATGAAATCGACCGGACTCCATTCTCCTATGCGGCACAATCTGGCAGTGAAAAGGTAGTGAAAGCTCTCCTGGATGTACCAGGAGTAGACATTCTCTTGAAGGACAAAAATGGCCGAACCCCCCTTTCTTATGCTGCATCTAGAGATCCTGTCTGGAGAGATAGTGGTGTTATCAAAATCCTCCTTTCCTCTGCAAATATTGATGCAGATTCAAGGGACAGTCATGGCCGGACACCACTTTCGTATGCAACAGAAAAAGGGCACCTAAACATAGTACAGCAGTTCCTCGCCAGAGCGGATGTCGATGTCGACTCCAAAGATGAAATCAACCGGAATCCATTCTCTTATGCGGCACAATCTGGCAGTGAAGAGGTAGTGAAAACTCTCCTGGCCGTACCAGGAGTAGACACTCTCTCGAAGGACAAAAATGGCCGAACCCCCCTTTCTTACGCTGCATCATCTAGAGCTATCAATTATGCTTGGAGCAATGCCAGCAATGCCAGTGGTATCATCAAAATCCTCCTTTCCTCAGCAAATGTCGATGCAGATTCAAGGGACAGTCACGGCCGAACACCACTTTCGTATGCAGCAGAGACTGGGACACTGAACGTGGTACAGCAGTTCCTCGCCAGAGTAGATGTTGATGTCAACTCCAAAGATGAAATCGACCGGACTCCATTCTCCTATGCGGCAGGATCTAGCAGTGAAGAGGTAGTGAAAGCTCTCCTGGACATACCAGGAGTAGACATTCTCTCGAAAGACAAAAATGGCCGAACCCCCCTTTCTTATGCCGCATCACCTAACTTCTGGGTAAATGATGGCAGTGGTGTCGTCAAAATCCTCCTGTCCTCTGCAAATGTCGATGCAGATTCAAGCGACAGTCACGGCCGGACACCACTTTCGTATGCAGCAGAAAAAGGGCACCTGAACATAGTACAGCAGTTCCTCGCCAGAGCGGATGTCGACGTGCACTCCAAAGATGAAATTGACCGGACTCCATTCTCCTATGCAGCAGGATCTGGCAGTGAAGAGGTAGTGCATGCTCTCCTGGCCGTACCAGGAGTAGACATTTTCTTGAAGGACAAAAATGGCCGAACCCCCCTTTCATACGCTGCCAGTGCATCATCCTGGAGAGGTGATGATATTGTCAAAATCCTCTCTTCCTCAGCAAACGTCAATGCGGACTCAAAGGATAGTCACGGCCGGACACCACTTTCTTACGCAGCAGAACGTGGGCGCACACAAACCGTACAATGTCTCATCAGTGCCAGGGCTGATGTAGACGTCCACTCCATAGACAAGGATGGCCGAAATCCATTATCGTATGCGGCAGGTGTGGAATTCTGCTGCATAGAATGCAAGGGTCATCCTCGTAACATCTGGAGTGAATCGCACTGCAGCGGAGCCATTGTTAGCTCCCTTCTGTCTATCCCAGGCATCGACATTGACACGAGGGACAAACGCGGCCGAAGTGCTCTTTCGTATGCCCTGGAGCGTGGTAACCGTCGTTCTGTACAACTCCTCCTCGCAAGGACGCCTCGGTACAATCCTTCACACATGAGCCACATCCGTCTGTGTCATCTTCCTCCGGCAATCTAGCTATGTTGGGTGAGTTTTCTTACTAAATGTCCAAGGATCACAGTAACCGAATGCACAGAGTCGAAAAGATTGTTATTTATTTTGAATGGGATACAGGCGTGTAACTAGCTTCACTGTACACCATCAGCAACATTGTAATAAGAAAGGACGCCCGCGTACCGTAGTCCGCATCTCCGCCATGACTGGATCGTTCGTTTTGAATGCTTCAGGTACGGAACTAGGAGCAACAGAGAACATTTTCTGCTGGAATGATGGTCAAAAGCTGAGAAATTGAGCGTAGCAGCGGCCGTCATTGAGTTATTCGGTGTTGCATTTCGTTGCCAATGAAAATTGAAATCATGCCTCCTTCCTCGGCTAGGCGACAGACATCCAAAAGAACATGGCGTAAAGACTTGGTAAAGACTCGGTAAAGACAGTTTGAAGACGGTGTTTGGGACTGTTTTGTAACTGGTAAGCCATTAACGTTTCAGTTTGGAATGAAAACCCAGTCCAATCACGCCTGAGCTCCCTAAGAGTTTGCTCAAGATGTACGTCCACGTTCTTCGGATCCTATTTCCAGAGTACCCTCCGTCCGCCCAGCAAAGATCCTCGATATTACTCCTCTCTCCCTCTCCTCACTGGCATGAATCGCCGTTCTCAGGCTCAGTCCTAACGGTTTCGGAAAGTCCACTCGTAAAACTTTTCATCAGCGGTGAGATGGAACCTAACGAAAGTGGTGAAATCTTGGAAACACCCGCAACTTGGTCATCGGTTACTACGTTGTTAAGTACGCTTTTAACCACAATGATTAATAGCCCTAATAAGACAGCACTCGAGTACATGCTCCGGTGTTACCAGACTGGGTGAGGATTCGGAGACAAGCAAGGCTACCCATCAGATCTCGGAAAGCAGTCTTACGAGCACAGTGGGGCCTCACTCAAGAGAACAACCTCGTCCAAAAACGTCTGGTTGCCCTGCGACGACCTTGATTTCAAGGTTTGTGGTTTCAAGTTCTTATTTCCATTCAGTTCTGACGAACGTCTTTACAACAGGAAGCCCTGCAGGTCAATCTCTGAAACTTGGTCTCCTCCGTCTCCTCCGAGGTTTGGCGGCAGCTATTCGTACAAGACCTTTCGGGGGGTGATACCAGATCACTCAGAATCAGGAGCCAGTCAACTCGACCAGCACCATTGTTTTCCTCGATGCCAGCTTCCAACGTACCCCCGGAACTATACGACCTGATAGCTCAACATTGACGATATGCTCGCGTACGTCGGTCCAAACCACACTGATCACGTTGTGAGTTTCTTTGTACTGTATGCTACAAACATGTCCTACCAGTCCAAATGTAACGAACCAAGCGTCCTTGAGCACAGTCCAAAGAGAATACATAAAAGTCCGCAAAAACTTACAAAGCAGAACCAAGGCATCCTTCCAGCAGTTTAACAAACCTAGCCTGATATTCCAACACCGTCTTCCTCCTCAGATTAGTCTCTACTTTCCAAATCTCAACATGTCTGAGGTTCCAGGTTGGATACTTTCGTTTACGCATTTCATATTCAAAGTCGTCCTGTATGAATGAATGAGCAACGATCAACGTTTCGTTTACTTGGTGTTACTCACAATTTGCCCAACCACCTGACCAACAGACGTCCGATTCGCTCTTCGCAATCCACCCCAGGTCGCAGGTGTGGGTTGAATAATCGGTACGGAATCCCTCGTCGGAACTACATCTCCTATTCTCAGATCCAGATGAACCAATTTCGGAGCTTTGAGAGCTACCAAATCGATTATTTCGGGGTATAACCGTATAGGACCGAGAGTCAGTT
>QLOY01011025.1:0-11981 GCA_003313965.1 Megacollybia marginata
AATCATCGAAATCATCCTCAGTTTCTATCTCCTCATCGCCATCTACTCTCTCCTCCGAATCCTTTGGCATTGCCTCGAACGACGCCGTCGCATCAACCGACGTCTACGCGTACTTCGAAATCGTCACATCGGAGCAACTCGCCTGTAAAACTCTCAATGTCTTACTTGGTAGTACCGTTGACAAGCGGGAAGTCCCCAATAAGACGAACGACAGTGAGCAGACAAAACTAATCGGTCTTGAATTGCTAACGGCTTTAAGTGGCACACACGGAAGCTGAACAACAACGAATAGCCCAAAACAACCGTACACTCCGACGACATCACCAAGCACAACTCGACTCTAACTTTACGCCATACATTGCCATCCACCAAAGAATCAACGAAGTCATAAACAGATTCTCCGCCCCGTTCGATTACACGCCCGGGCGCATTAGCAGGATCTACTACACTCATCTTTTTACACAGGACTGGATTAGTCGAAGAAAGACGCACAGTAGCGTCGCCACTGAAACTGAACCAGAAGTCAAAGAATACGTCGATAGCAGTACCAACACTAACCCGATAGAGTACACCTCTCATATCCCTCTAGCAACCTTCATAAATCTCAAAAAACGGTTCGACGACATCAACCGAGGAAGGTGGGGACATCTCTACGAGCATATCGGGACCAGCACAGACAGCAACAACACAGACAGAGGAATCAATATGGACATAAGCTTTGGGTTCGACACCGCAGCGTGGTCAGAACCATATCAGTCAAAAGAAGGCAAACTCCTCGCAGCGGAGTTAGAAACATTTCAGCGCAGCACCACGAAGAGGCCAACACGGCGCAACAAACGCAAATGACAATCAGACGAGGAGACGCCCCGGCGCTCGCTCAGACTCAGACGAGAGTAGCAAACCTATCACAAGCACGGTTGGAAGATTGGTTTATAACCACTTGCCGACGTTTTAGCAACGAAAATACAGACTATTTGAAAATTTGGGGTGTGCTCAGAGCAGCTCTCGAAAAAGAATCACACTACCTACACTCGGTCGATCTATTGTGGTCACTGGGCATTCTAACCAACGACGAAAGAAGTTTCTTCAGCTTCATCCTACAACAGGAGCTGATCGAAGAAAGAGACCCAGTCGCAGTTGAGGAAACTCTCAGAGCCATATACGATACTATCAGACAACACGATCGCAGCCACGTCTACACCCAACACATCCACACCACTCCGACTAACGAGATGGAGAACACCAGTGTCAGCTCCAATTGACTTAACACGATACGTCAACAATATATACGGACCAAACCACTTTGTAACCCACGCACAACCCGACGGATCGTACCACATTTATCGTAACGTATACGTCGGATACATTCCAGAAATTCGATACGACTCAGACAGGAAAACTTTCGAACCAAGAGACATTATTATTACCACCGACTTTCTTGAAGAAGCGGTAGAAGAATACAACTTTCTTGACACTTTTGCTGAAGGCCCCGAAGACATTCCAGTACCCTTCGAAGAGAGCTTCTTTACTCCACCTCAATCACCAGAACCAGAAACGCCTCGACCTTCACTTCAAGAATTACCAGTCGAAGAAACACCCTTATTCACTCCACAACACAGAACATTAGCACCCACTAAATCAGCTTTGAAAGTTCGATTTAAAACATGACAGACATGGATGCATCCGCATCAACCTCGGTTCCCACCGAAATTGACACCACGAAACCGCCTTATTACTTCCCACCAGCAGGACAACCTGATGCCCGAATAATTGCCGAACTCACCCTATATGTCAGAAGGTGAACGACCAAAAAATACTTCGCCAGGGTTCGAGGAAACACGCTAGCAGATGGGCTCTATGAAATTCATAGCAATGCAACAAAACACACACCGATAGGAGAAATAGTTCGAATATTCGAATCAACAGTAGGAATGATGGGAACCCTCCTTCTGCGACAAGAAGGAGCTGGAACCATCCTCATAGAACCAGATGCATTTCCTCTCGGATATACCCCGCCAGCTCCACCAACTGTAACCACTTCGTCGGCTACAAAAATCAAAATCGCAAAACCACCAAGGTTCACGGGTGATAAAACAAAATGGGAAGGATTCTTCCTGGCGGTCGACACATACCTTCAGGCAAATGAGAAGGACTTTCAGATGGACAGCCAGAAAATCTGGTTCATCATCTCATACCTGGGTACCGAAGATGGAACGTCATGCGTCGCTTCGGACTGGCTCCGAAACTGGAAGGTAGACAATTTCTACAACGGAACTCTAAACACCGAAGACTACGGCACATTCATCACGGAACTAAAAAACTCCTTTGAAGATCCAAACCTGCAGATAAATGCCGCCAACGAGCTCAGACAACTTCGACAAGGAAAAGACTCTTTAACAGAGTATTTCACTAGGTTTGAACTCAAAGCAGCGACAGCAGGATACCGCAAATTGGACAACGTACTCATCGATCTCCTCAAAAACCAAGTACGACACGAGATCACCAGAGAACTATATCGAGGAGGAATACCTATTCCAACCCAATACGACGCGGTGAAACAAAGGCTATACAACATAGAAATGGCACTTGAAGAAGAAAAAACGAGATTCAGCGCCTTTCACACCGGAAAGCCTATACCACCTCGACAACATGCACCGCCACAACGACCTACTCATACCACGTCAGAACAATACACGCCGGCTCAAACCTATGGAGGACAGGGACAACCCATGGACATCGATGCAGGCCGAACCAAACGACTGCTCGAATGTCGACACTGCAAAAAAATGGGACGACATCTCTCTCGAGATTGTAGAGGAGAATGTCCGGATTGTCACAACAAACATCCTGGTCGATATTGCCATCTCAAACCTCCACCAAAACGACCCTTCACCACACGCACGTTGGAGTTCATCGATTTCACACAAATCACAGACGAAGAAAAGGAACAGCTGAAGAAAGCTGCGGGTTTTTAGACGGGAGTGAAGCAGACGCGACTTCGCCATCCCTGGTTCAGGACTCTTATGCACATGTTTCTTGTCAAACATGCCCCGAGGCATTGTACAATAGGAATACATCTTTTTCGCATGCAAAAGAGTCCAGCGTCAAAACGGAAAGCAAATGGAAGACAACGATCGAAGAAGTCGAAGACAAAGAACCTGACCTCCCTTCTTCGGGTCACTTCCAGGAACAACCATCGGAACAAAAGAAGCCAAAACCTTTCTCCTCGTTATGGGTTCTATCACGATTACGGGACTTAGCCGCAGAAGCAGGGATAGGAACACTAAAGCAGTGGGTACATAATCAAAAACAACGAGAAGTAAACCAACCCCTCGTTAAACAATTGCTAACTATTCCAACCAACGAAGCCTTAGATTGGCTAGAAGACCTACACGAACCAAAGCGGTTTATCTTCAGAACCATGAAGACAGATCGGGAATTAAACATCCAAATAGAACTCCAAGACCTAGAAAAGGGAACCAAGTATCAAACGCAAGCGCTTCTTGATAGCGGTTGCACAGGCAGCTGCATCAGCCAACGGTTCGCAAAAGAAAAAGGGTTGTCCCTACACAAATGGGAACATCCAATTTCAGCCTATAACACAGACGGCACAGAAAACAATAACGGAAAAATCACGCACTACGCAGAAATGAAAATGATTGTAGAAGGACACTCAGAAATCCGAAAGTTTGCAGTCACCAATCTGGGACGATCAGACGTGTTCCTGGGACACGAATGGTTAAGCTTCCACAACCCAGAAGTCGATTGGGATACTGGATCCGTACACTTCACCAGATGCCCCTCTGCATGCGGATACACGGAACAGGAACCGGAAGATGTCGAAGAGGGAGACAGGATCTGGATGAAATACCCAAAGCCATCTCACAAGGTGCGAAGGAACAAAGCCTTCATGCGAGCTCATCAGTCCATCGCCAATGCATTAGCAGAGGAATTCGAGAAAAATAAAAAGACAGACCCGATCCCAGAACAATACAAGGGATTTGAAGAAGTCTTCGAAAAAACTGAATTCGATACCCTACCGCCAAACCGGCCGTGGGACCATGCTATAGAATTAAAACCAGGATCGGAACCAACAGGATGCAAAGTATACCCCCTCAATCTAGATGAACAGAAGGAACTCGACGCGTTCCTCAAAGAACATTTACGCACCGGACGTATTCAACCCTCCAAATCCCCTATGGCCTCACCCTTCTTCTTCATCAAGAAAAAAGACGGAAGACTAAGGCCAGTACAAGATTATCGGAAACTCAACGACATGACCATCAAGAACCGATATCCTCTCCCCCTTATTCAAGAGCTAGTGAACAAGCTGAAAGGCGTCAAATATTTCACAAAGCTCGATGTACGTTGGGGATACAATAATGTACGAATCAAGGAAGGAGACGAATGGAAGGCAGCGTTCCTCACTAACCGAGGGTTATTCGAACCCTTGGTAATGTTCTTCGGACTCACCAATTCACCCGCCACATTCCAAACAATGATGAATGAACTTTTACGAGACCTAATCAATACTGGGAAGGTTCTTGTCTACATTGACGACATACTCATCTTCACCAACAACCTAGACGAACACCGTAAACTCGTTCGACAGGTCTTATCCATCCTCAGTGCCAACAAACTTTATTTAAAACCAGAAAAATGCGAATTCGAAAAACAACAGATAGAATTTCTGGGATTGATCGTCTCAGAAGGCAAAGTCGAAATGGACCCCATCAAGGTCAACGGGATTCGAAAATGGCCAGTTCCTAATAACAAGAAAGAGCTACAACAATTTCTGGGGTTCTGCAATTTTTACAGAAGATTTGTTAAAGATTACAGCAAAATTGCGAAACCCATGACGCAGTTAACCAGGAACGACGCCTGGAAGTGGGAAACCGAACAGCAAACAGCTTTCGATACCCTAAAGGAGACCATTACGACAGCCCCTTGCCTTCGTATACCCGAAGACGAAGGACAATTTAGAATAGAAGCAGATGCATCAGAAGGAGCGATCGGCGTGGTAATTTCACAGCAGATAGAAGGCAAATGGCACCCGGTCGCCTTCCATTCCAAAGCGCTTTCCCCCACAGAACGAAACTACGAGATCTATGACAAAGAGATGCTCGCCATCATGGAAGCCTTGGCAGAATGGAGACACCTGGTGTTAGGAGCCAGACAAACCTTTGAGATCTGGACAGATCATCAAAACTTGCAGTACTTCCGACAACCACAGAAACTTAATCGACGACAAGCACGCTGGGTCACTGAACTAGCAGACTATGACTATACTTTACATCACAAACCGGGCAAACAGAACCAACGGGCAGATCTATTATCTAGGAGACCAGACCACGACATGGGACACAAGGACAACGAGAATGTCGTCATGCTAGCGCCCATGACATTCAGGGCGTTAGAAGCAGTCGTGATCCACGACCCGCCAGAATACCTACCGGAGCTAAAGGATCCACTACGAAAGTTAGATCCCTCCGCCAGGCAAGCTCTGGAAGGTAAGGACAAGAAGTGGAAAGAATCAGACGGGCTAATCCTCTACGACAATCGGATATACGTGCCAAAAAACCACAAACTACGCGAACGAATCATCCGAGACCACCACGACAACCCACTAGCCGGACACCCAGGGAGGTACAAAACCCAGGAACTCATCCAACAAAACTATTGGTGGCCCCAGATGCAGAAGATGATTTGTCGATACGTGGATGGTTGCATCAAATGCCAAGAAGACAAAATCGATCGACAACCCTTACACGCCCCTCTTAATCCCCACAACATACCTAAACAACCTTGGCGCAAGGTCACGGCAGACATGATAGGACCCCTCCCCGAATCTAATGGCTTCAATGCAATTGAAGTCTTCACCGACACCTACAGCCATCGCATACACGTCGAACCCACACACATGGAACTCAGCGCAGAAGGATTCGCCAATCTTGTATGAGATAGGGTAATCAGATATCATGGTCTTCCAGAGGTCTTGGTATCAGATCGAGGACCCCAAACAGTGGCCAAAGCATGGGATCAAATATGCAAACAGCTTGGCATCAAACGGCATTTATCCACCGGTTATCACCCAGAAACGGACGGTCAGACGGAAAGGGCAAACCAAAAGGTAGAAGCATACCTTTGCCTATTTGTCAACTACCTACAGGACAACTGGAGCGAATGGTGTGCCATCATGGAATTCAGCTACAACAATCGGGTACATTCCATGACGAAACAATCGCCTTTCTTCGTTGACCACGGCTATCACCCTTACACTGGAACCGAGCTACAAAGAGATCAAGTACCTTCGGCCACAGAATGGGTTAAACGACTCTCCAATGCGAGACAAGAAGCAGAGGCGGCTTTGGCCCTAGCAAAGGCCACAATGAAACAACAATTTGATAAACACCGCTCCGAATCTCGAGAATACAAGCCTGGAGACCTAGTATGGCTAGAAGGCACGAATATCAAAACCCAGCGACCTGCCAAGAAATTAGACCATTTGCGATATGGACCCTTCGTAATCATAGAAAAGGTGGGACAAGCAGCGTATAAGCTCAAACTACCACAAAATCCTACTTGGCGACGAAAACACGATGTGTTCAACGAAAAGCTACTCAAACCCTTCACCAAACCCTCCTTTGATATCCAACCTGACGAACCACCACCACCACCAGATTTAATCGAAGGAGAAGAAGAGTTTGAAGTCGAATCCATTGTAGACAGTCGCAAGAAGGGTCGATATATCGAATATTTGGTCAAATGGAAAGGCTTCTCTGATGTAGAAAACTCTTGGGAACCTCGCGGAAACGTCCGACATGCCGAAGAAGAAGTGGATAACTTCCACAAGAAACACCCTCACAAACCGAGACCATCATCCACAAATCGAGGAATCATCATAACCTCCAATCGAACTATCCTCAATTCCTTCAAACCTATCTTCCAATTTACAACACCATCATGGGGACCATGATCTTGAAGGGGGGGTAATGTTACGAATTCCCCAAATCACATGCCTTATCCCATGTGTCTTATCGGAACCCTACTTCATTTTTACTTTCATATCACGCTATCTTTCATTTCCCTTATCCGCTATCTTTTAAATTAACTTCTGATAACTTATCGCAAAACATGCGACACAGATAGCTTATCTTTTTCCCTTGTTATCTCTTTGCTCCACCTATGCTTACTCGTCGACTAGATAGCCGTTTAGTATTTAAACCCTTAGTTATCCACTGTATTCTTTAGTTTTGGTATTATAAGTTTCTCCGAGTCTTTGAGTGGCCTGATAAGCCCTCATTTTGCTTGTCGCCTTACAGCGAGCCCTGTCTCTCGATCGGGTGTACCGTTCTTAGCATACCGCCGTGGGCGCTAGTCTTAGCTTCGAGTCAGGCAGTACTATCAAGTACTATCTCATTCGTCTCAACTCTGGTCTATATTTGGTCTATTGGAGTGTTCAGCGGGCTTATTACTCCCAGCTACACTATAGAACGCTTCCAGCAGACGGTTGTACCTCCGCGGGAGTCTTTCCCACGTTTATTTAGAGGCTGATAGTGCCGAATCGAAAGATTTCAGGTCTGGAACAAAAACCAGCCTATCAGCGGTATTTTGAATCACTCAATCATGACGGTCATTTTTGAATATGCATCTTCTTTTGTACTAGCTATATCGTGTAAAGTTCGATCCATCATCGATCGCTCTTTCTTTGGAATTCGTCTACTCCTAAAGTGCAACCTATATATATGCAACCTTGAGACTAAACAATGAGATACGATAGGTAAGCTTACCTTTCCTAGCGCCAAATGGACCATCTGAGGAGTATGAATTACATCAGTGAAACGGGAACCACTTTAAAGTGCTTGAAAGCGCTTAGTAGTGCCTTTAGTGGCGATGCCAGCTGAATACACGGCCTGTGCAAGGAGTAGGAGGAGATCCGAGCGACTGATGCTCTCTCTCATCAAAAAGGACAGATAAGTAGCGGAGCTGGATATAGCAGTGTTGGCTCTATTTCATTGTTGAATTTCATTCTGTTCATTTCCAGTCCTTACTGACTACACACTTTTTGCTTTGACAGCTAAGCATCTGAGTCTAGGTATGTTGTCGTACAGCTGCATATGTCCCTTTCCGTGCTTGACACTAGTTCAACAACTCAACTCCCTTTGCTTTCAATGCATCAACTGCTCATCCTACCTGTCTCGTTGAACGCAATTCTGTAGCTCAGCTGCTTATTCCGTGCACAGAGCAGTAGGCATTGTTGATTTGTTGCAGATCTCATAAAAGTTCAAGGTACTTGAGGCTTCATTCCATCCTGTTCCTTGACTAAAATGTACAAGATTTTCTGTTTGCCAATTTCCCACCCACCATGATTATACCAGGCAAAGTACGTCTTTTGCAACGCTACTCCCATTATCCGAATATAGATTGCCGACTGATCGTGACAGCAGATAAACTGGCAGTAAAGGACCTACCTAAACATATGAAAAGACCTACAGATTCCTGAGCTGGTCTATGGATTCCTGAGCCTGTCTACAGATTTGGTTGCTTCAAGTTCAACATGGTGAGTAACGAGGGTGTCTCTGGGTCCGAATCATGCCGCACAGCCGTCGGACTTTCAAAATTATCGGCTAATGCTAAAAATGAAGCTGTCCTGCCTGTTTCCATAGGGGTGGATAAACTGGATGCAATAATGGATCATTCATCAGAGTATCATAGAGATGTCCCATTGCCCCTATTGCCCTCTCCGATCGAGATATCATTTCCTTGGATGAAGAAAGGTCCAGATAATAATAGACTGGAGGAGGGATGAAACCCCTTTTTCATAATTAGAAAAAATACACTCATCCAAGAAATACCGTGTTTAGCAACTGAACTAAACACCATTAGATATCCAGCGACAGTCAGATGTTAAGCAACAGCATAGACATACTATGCCGTACTTGAACTCAAGATCTGATAAAAAAAACACCATCCTAGTCATTTTCAATTTAACCACTAAGCCGATCAGATGCAGGTATATTAGGTGGTGACGAGGATACAATGGACAACGAGCATATTTATATGCTCTAACAGACAGTTCTCGTCGCCAAACGAGGCTCGTCTCTCATATATGCAAACAGCACCACAATAATACCGACGTGATACCGTGAATTTGCCTAACCTTGCAATGTACTTTGCCGGACTGTACTAAACTCGATAACGGTGACCGCAGATACCCAAGGTTGATATCCAAAGACCGAAGCTCTTCAGTTGCATTAAGAAACGGGAAATGGGGGGAAATAATAAACGAAGGACAGCCGCTCACCGGAGCTTTCCGCTGATATCCAAGTATAGCACAACCGACACATTCTACTCTCGTTCCTATTGAGACCCTCCCAAGCCCAACAGGCGTCAGAAAGGAGAGATGGAAGGGAGGACGTGTTGTAAGGGATCTGTGACAGCAATGTGACAATCTCTTTAAAAGGACGTTATTTAGTTTTATTGAGATACGCTTTTTCCTTTTTTCGGTCACTTACTAGTGTTGATTTTCTCTGGAATAGAGACAGGTCAAACACAGCGTGACTGAATTAAGCGAGGGAGCGCTACACGTGTACACTGACAGACCGCAATCTGATTAGCTTTGTGGTAAAATTGGATGATTATCGGGGATGAGATCATCGGAGTGTTTCAAGTACGGCATAGTAAGTCTATGTGCTACTTAAGATCTGATTGTTGGTAGACATGTAATAGTGTTAGCTTAGTTGCTAAACACGGTACCTCATCAATATCCCCATTCAATATTTTGCTCAGGAGGTATTACGTTCGAGTCCCCGCTGTGTATTTTTTCTAATTATGAAAAAGGGATTCCATCCCAACTCCAATCTGGACATTTCTTCATCTAAGAAAATGATATGATATGTAATAGCTCGATCGGAGAGGGTCTACCGGTCCGTTCAAATCACTTTTTGGTTTTCTAGTACGGGTGAAAATATGAACCCGTAACCGACTCACAACTGTTTAATCCAGTGTTTCAGCAAGCCCATTTAGTCTTTGCTAAATGTGGTTGCAGTCCATCCACCCTCCTCCCTCGATCTCCTCCTTACCGTTTCATCCTTCTCCCCTCCGCTCCAAATCCAGATTCCCTAAGGTTCTCTTAGCGAAGACGGATCCAGTCGTTTTAGATCAGTCCGGATTTGTCCTTTAGTACATGAGCATGTTTAGCTTAGTTGCTAAATGCGGTGTGGAGTTGCTCCATTACGCTTTTGTCAGCAGAGTCTCACTACGTTCGGGTACCCATCAGTGCTTTGTTTTTTGAATGGATTCCGTAAAACATGCTTCTATTCTAGGATTCCATGTATTTGCCTGCCTCGTTGGGATAGTCCTCGGGCCTAATGTTCTATCCTGCACAATACCTCCTCCAACTCAATATAGACATCCAAATAATTACAGCTCGATCGGAGAGCATCTACCGATCACTAGGAACACTGCGTCACCCTTCAGTCGTTGCCTGTTTCCAAGCTGTTGATAGCATGTGCCACTCGGACTCTTGCGCTCTGTTGTTTGCTTACGGTGCTACAATGCAGCTTGGATTTCTATGGCTGAGAATGTGAACTCGTAACTGTTCAACCCAGTGCTTCAGTAAGCCCATTTAATCTACGTAGTTGCTAAAGGGTTAAGTAATGGACATGCAATGCTTTTTTAGATGATTTCGAGTTCGAGTTGTAGCAGTGAAAAAGCATTCGAATTCATGGCCTCTTTTGCGTTTCATGCGAGTCGTGACTTGTAGCATCTGCACTTTGGATACTTCCTCGAGTCGATGTTGGTTATCGCTTCGGGTAGCTGCTAAAGCGTCAGAGCCTAGCAGTCGTATTGTTTATGAATTAGGTGAGAAGGCGCCTTCTTACTTACTAGCGCCCAACTAGCGCCTGCACCATCTACACTGACGAGATCATTGCCAGTGTTCAACTTTATAGCAAATTCATACATAGTTATGAATTTGTGTTCTGTCATTGGCATAATTTGAGATACGATACGCCAGCCTCCAATTCTCCGCTACAGTCTTAGACGCGTTATGCGTGACCAAGTCACACCAGAACTTGGCTCTACCCGCTCACATCAGTGTGGCTCACTCTCACTACTCTCCTTTCTCTGTCTCTATAGGTCATTGGATGACTATCTTTGTTTGGTACCCTATTGTTACTCTCGTGGTTCCGTTACCGCACTACTATGGTCAATCACTGTCGAAAACGCATCTCCTCTCCGTTGTTGGATTTCCCACTCAATGAGAGTAAGATTCAGCATTTTAGGAGTTTACGTCGGCCTGACCAATTGAAATTCGAACACCACGTCCTCAAACATCTCTGTCGCAGTCCGTGCTCGTCCTATCCTCTTAGACAGAACAAAGGTCTTAATCTCCCCTCCCTCGTGATGTCTTCTCGGTCATACCCGATGCTCTTCCTACCTACTACCTCATCATCGATCATCCTCCGCCCCTTCTCTGCTCGTTACCGCAATCCCTTCTCGTTCCTTTTCTCTGACGATCAGCTGGTTCTTCTTTTCCGTCTCATATCGCCGACACTCCGCAGCAAACCAATCCCAAACCAATTGGTATCCACCGAACGTATAGCTTCAGAATGACTCGGAATCAGAGAAGATGCAAGAGAGCTACTTACTATGTGAACACGATGCGATCATCGTGTGAGGACATTATCCCGGACTCCTTTTTGATGCAGCTGCCTCGACTGTGACCCGTCCCAACGTAAGGAAACACAATTCTACGCTGTCTATTCTTTGCCGTTATACTCCCTCTCTCTCTCCCATTTGAGCGCTGGCGCTCACTATGATTCGTCATTCTCAACCAAAGTCTGGGAGAACCAGTGAAGCCAGTAGGTAAGACAAAAGTTCTCGTCGTGCCACTACATTCATTAATGAACAGGATGCGGTCCCAAATGAGAACGCGTTTGGAGTTGCAGCAGCTTGGTCCTGTCCCATCGTTCCCATGC
>QLOY01011054.1:0-23982 GCA_003313965.1 Megacollybia marginata
TGGTTAGTCGATCAATATGAATCGGATTGGGCGGTTGGTTTGACCGACGAGCCGCCTCCGTATCTGAGCTGTGACCTTGTTTCGCTTCTGGAACGAGGGCCCCCTAGGTATAGGTCTAATGAGGAGTCTGGACGATCAGGTCTTGATACAAGCTTGCCGGTAATTCGGCTCGAGACACCCTGGTGAGACAGAGACCTGTGGACTGACCAATCTATAAGGTTCATTTCGTCTGTTAGAAGCCTGTTTTGGGGAATACGGGTGTTGTGGATGTATAGTAGACCAGTCGCCTTTATTTTAGGCATTATTGCTAGTAAATTGATTCATCTTCTAGTCAGCTGCACGAGCAGGCTGTAGCAACGCGTTGCTGCGCTCTGAGTGCCGGTAAAAATTTGTATCTGGATATCACCTTTGCACGACTTTTTCAGAAGCCTGAAGAAGAGGTCCTCGGACTCGGATTATTGTTGTAAATATGTCAACGACTGGCGGTACATGTGGCGATGGGTAACCTTCCTGGTTCCAAGAAGCACTCGTGCCGACTATACCGCCTTAGAGCAGGATAATGGATGGACGCATTTGATGTTGACGAATGCCCCAATATTACTACCCTGATACGCCAACGGCAGGTGGCAAGATGAGTATCATCCGGCCTTGAGAGTTGGCACGAGGCAGAGACTTGATGTATTACGGTGGTTGGACTATTGTCCTCTTACGATGGCCATCATTGTGTTCTGGACAACGTTGCGGTTTGACATTCTTTATGTAAATTTTTGGTGCTGAGTGGGAAGGCGGGCCATGAGTTTTACACGTGTCCTGCTTAACCGAAGCTCATATAGATATGTCAAGAACCAAGAAACCCTTAGACTGCCCTCCGCCCTTCAATGTCCCCCACGGACCAGCCCTTCAAATCCCTTCGCCGCCATGAAGATTACCATCTCACTGGCGGCGATATCTACTTCCTCGTCAGTTCAGCCATTCTTTGCCTTCGTGTGCTTATGGTTCCAGGTCGAACAAGTCCAGTTCCGAGTCCATCGATACTTCTTCGAGCGCGAGTCTATGTACTTTCAGGCAAAGTTAGCAACTCCCGCCTCGCCAGGCAGTACGAAACAGGGCATATCAGAGTCGACTGCCATCTTGCTGGACGACGTCAAGGCCGAAAACTTTGCCCGATTCTTATGGGTGTTCTACAACTCGTCAGTTCTATGCTTATCTTGAGATCTGATCAATACCATTTCGGCAGAAAATATTCACTGTACGATGCAAGCGTCGAGGATTGGACTGCCATCTTGGATCTCGCACATCGCTGGACTTTCCCAGAAGTAAAGAGCCTCTGTGTTCGTGAGCTCGAAAAGCTTGAGATGGACGACATCAACCGGATAGTCGCCTATCACAAGTACGACGTCAACAGAACACTCTTGATCCCTCGTTATGCTGCCCTCTGTCAGAGGGAGCAAACTTTGACTCTCGAAGAGGGAATGAGTCTCGGAATGGAGACCACTCTTAACATCGTTCGTGCTAGGGAATGTGCACGCGCTAAACCTTCTCTTGATGGCATTCGAAGTCCTGTCCCGATTGATATTGACAACCGCGAAATGAACAGTCTTATCAAAGACCTCTTTGGTATTGCTGGATCCTCGACTGAACCAGTTCTGCAACCAGCAGCAGCAGTCAATGGTACTGCCGCTACGACCAACGGAACTGCCAACGGAACTGGAACAAGTACTGCCACGCCGGTTACCAAGCCAGCAGGTATGAATTTTGTATCGTCTCCCGTTCACACTTATAAACGAGATTTAGGGTCAAAACCAGCACCCAAGCTTGACATTGCAAAGCCCAATGGCAGTACTAGCGGTACCGCCAAGGCCGATGCTGAGGCCAGCAAAACTAATGGAGACACCAGCAAACCCAATGCTGAGGCCAGCAAACCCAACGGCGATGCCGATGTCGATGCTGCCAAAGCTGGTAGCAATGAAAAACCTGATGCTACCAAAGTTGATAGTGATAACGCCACACCTCTCATAGACACAACATCGGCGGCGGCGGCAGTGGCGGCGGAGGCGGCGGACGGTGCGCGTTCCCCGACTCCATCAGGTGGTGCTGGTCGTGGCAAAGGGAAGAAGAGCTGGGGCTTCAAGTAATGGGGAATTAGTGCATTAGACAATAGGACACGTTGATCGTTAACATTTCTAAATTCTTCTAACTTAAGGTATGTAATTGATACAGAAAAACTACCAAAACAATCCGATGATGCCAGTACAAGGTTTTTACATTATGCAGCCACTGAGACTTCCATTGAAACCAATTCAGATTCGTTCAGAGGCCCGTCTTCGACTATGTCCATCGCTCCATCTACCACGATGGGCTTCTTATAATGACACTGATGGCACATCCGTTCTGAGGGCGACTCTGTTGAAGGATAAAAAGCGGGTGTGTACATTGTTGTACACTTGTGACACTTGAGGTTTAGAGAAAGTAGATCTGAAGGGACAGAGAGGCTTGACGAGGAGTCGTTGCGAACGTTGAGGATTTGATCGAGGCGTTTCGCTTTTCGCAAAAGTGCATGAGCAGACGCTACGGCTGCCTGCTTATATGCACGGCAATACACTTGAAGGGCAGTCTAAAAACGATGAGCAGAGGTCTCTAAACCGAACAGCTGTCCTTACCTCGCCGCCTTCATCTGTACCACAGATGTCATAAATATCGCGTCGTTTATGCTCATGATCTTTGCATGAGATGATAGGACCCATACATCCTGACTCGCCTCGGAATGTCGTGGTGATTGTGGTGTCCCGACGGGTACTCTTAACCTATTCTCGGCTAAGAGAGCGAAAATTATAGGAGGAAAAGCACTCACAGGTTGAATCTCAAATCCAAACCTGTGTCCGTGGTTCCATGCGCAGGAGACATGGAACTCTCGGCTACAGTCGCTGCATCGTACAACTGCACCTTCACTCAGGTGACACAGAGAGCACCTCTGTTAGAGAAAAATCAGCTCCATGGCAATGCTCCGTGCCGCATTGACTCACCGTTGCCCACCTATGAGTGTTTATGGTACTGATTCCCTCGACGAAGCGCATCCTAGCCGAGTCTGTAAATAGCAGCTCCGGTATAAACACGGAGCACAAAACATGAGCCCATCCTTGGCCTTCGGTAGGCTTGCAGGCTCTGAGGAAAGAGTCAGGAAGTGGTCCATAGATCTTTTGTCCCGTTGGGCGTGGACGAGCACGCGGACACAACACACATTCAGGATTCTACAAACAATTAGACGGGCCGCAATAAACGGAACGGAAACATACCACAGACGCTTCCAAGGTCTCTTCATTACGACAGATATCGCATAACCAATTCTCTATGTTTGCTGGATCAACGACAGCGCCACAAGATGCCGCATGAACACTGAATGAGCAGCTTTTACATTTTAGCACTTGACCTTGCGGGCCATTCCTGAGGCACGCTTGACAACGAATCCAAGGAGCATTGGCATTGAGGACAGGAGGCGGTGGGGTTGGGTTCGTCGAGCCGTTGACAGTCTATGGAATTTTAGCTGAAAAGAATAAAGCTGATAAAATCTCTCAGATACCTTTGCGCGCTTGGCAGACGGTCCAATCATGGGCGTACCCTCACGCTTCTCCGTCCTAATCCTCATCGACGGAACACTCTCTTCTCTCAGCGGTCTAACATTCAGATCCGCATATTTCCTCCAGCTGTTACCACAGTTATCACAAAGCAATGCTGTTGCGAGCCCTTTTGGTGCCCTCCACCATGCTTTCGATTCGCGAGTCCGACAGGCACCACAACTAGGAGCCTTGGTTGGGGTAGAAATAACGGACCGATCGTCATCCGGTAAGCTGACGGTTTGCCTCTGTGCGTTTCCGGTGTACTTGATGAAGTCAGGTTCAGGGGGTGGTCCCTCCTTACGAACGCGTTTGTTCTCCTCCCCGAGTTTTGTGCTAAGAGACATGTGAGATGGAGAAAGGTTCAAGTAGAGGAAATGTACCTTTTCCAGCGGCCGTAGTATCGAACGACCTCGTAGATAGACCGAGTGCCGACTTCATTGCGCACGCTACGAAGTTCAGCACCGTAGGTTTCGATTCCGATCTCGAAGGCTTGCTTCTCCTCTTCTGTCCATTCCTTGTCAGTATACCGCGTCTCATGCGGCTTCCACTGCCGCAGGAGTCAATAAAAGACCGGGCTAGATACTCGTTGACAAACCTTCTCCTCCCTCATAGGAGAGTCCATATTGACTGTTGAAAACGGTTCCGTGCACAAAGCGGCGTCTGTGAACCGGCGAACCACTTCGGTCAACCAATCGACAGAGGACTTGAGTGCCTGATCTCCCGGAAAGTTACGCATCATAGCATCCACTATCAAGTCATCACATTGAAAATCTGAAAAACTTTGGAATACGTACTCTCGGCAACTAGAAAAGATTCCGTTAGTTCTTACGTAACCAGAAGAGATTTCCATACCCTCAGACGGAATGAAGCAGCGAACAATGCTCAAGAGATCGATTGTGTTATCGTTATCGTTTGCCCGCTCTTCCTCTGCTATGGGGTTTTCAGCGCCAAAGTTGGAGATGTGAAACATGTCTCACCTGGAGAGGAGCTGTTCAATTCGGGAATATTGGCCTGGTACTTTGGTCCTACACGAACCGGTGCCCGCGGAAATATGAGATCATCGTCGTCCAGTGTGTCCTCGGCGACCGTAAACTGACTGATCGAGATGTAACGATTTTGGAATATGTATAACAGCATGCGCTTACCCGAAATATCTGAATGGCCACATCCTAAAGTGCTTGATTGGAAGGTTTTCCTCCTTGTCGAGCTGATTTCGATCTTTGCGAGGTCTTCCGCGACCTCTCGGAGCTGGAGCGTTTGATTTTGGTTTGGATGTGATAGGTTCTGTATGCCGGATATCGTTAGATGAAACGGCCTCTTCGTGATCCCGGGAACACGGAGCGCACGTCCAACCGTAACCTCTGGAAGGCTTAGCGGCAAGGGGAGGCTGGACACACTGCATGTGAAAGTAATGCTTGCACCGATCACACTGAACTGAATCAGCAGTAGGACACCACTTGGTGCACGTTCTGCAGAGACGGACGGAATCGGTGAGGTCGGGTATGACTTCCTTTTCTGCAACGATGTACTCGTATTTGGCGATCAAGTTGTCTCTTATGTCATCAGGAACTTGGGGTAGGAATCAGCCGCCCGTGAAGAACAAAGGATGGAAGGACAAACGATTTCGAACATCAGTGGCTTGTATGACTTCGAACTCCTTTTTGATGTAAGGATCGAAGAGTTTGTTAAAATAAAACCGATCAGGGCGTTTTTTCCATCCTGCAAGGTCGTTTATTTTATCCCGATGAACGACAAAGCACTTTGCCCGGATTTGGTTTATGTCGCACACCTCGGAATAAATGGCGGCTAAGAGGACGCGGGAATCAGTCACAGGACGGTCGCTAACGTCGCTGGGACGATAGTACCAAGCCAGGCGAACACGGTTATAATGGTAAGCTTCGCTTTCTGGCCCAAATTTGCCCTCTGGTCTGAGAAATTCCATAACGCGTGCTATGGAGTAGGGGGTGCCATCTCGAATAGTCCAACTAGGAGAGCAATAAACATGGTCTTGTTCCCAAGTTAGTGTATGAGCAAGGCGATTTATTTACGAATCACCGTTTATTTTGAGCTGGTCTCCATTCTTGAGGAACACTGTATAATTCCTCGGTTTTGCGGATTCCAGAGAAGACATGCCAGAAAAAAAACAAGAACAGATTATGAACAAGAGGGGAAAGCCGAAATGTACAGGAAGTGATATTAACCAAGTCGCTAAGAGGTCAGTGGTGGAGGTTACAGTCAAAGAGGCCCTTCACTCTCAAATTCAAACTCCGCCGGAGGACGATGTGATGGCACCGCCGAGACTTGAAAAAACTGCCTCAGAATAGCCCAGGAAAATCTGATTGGGTCATAAGTCAACTGCCATGGGTCGTTGGCACCTGTGGAGATGCGAGTTTGATTTTTTGGAAGGGGTTGTCTCACTGGAACTCGCGGGCGTTGTGGATCGCTTCTTTTGGTAAGTGGAGTATCCATTTACCGGTAGCTTTTGCACAACTGTGGCGTCGACTGGATATGAATCCTCAGACACTGTGAGATGCAATGGCCATTAATGCGCGCGTTCTGGGGATATTATTAGGGGGTCCTCGTACGGAATACATGTATTATATTATAAATCAAATGATATTGGTCAATAATTATAGAATGCCATGTACAAGCTAGAACACTGCCGGAGCGATGTCGCACTAAACTTATCTCTTCGATACAACCTCGAAGCAGTGCTTGGACATGCATATGAAACCAGCGGGAGCAATCGAAGCGATCGCCGACACGGCATCCAAAAACGGCAACTAATTCCCTCCTACTAATCACGCCGACATTTTTGTCCTTTGACATTTACACTGATCGAAGGGCGTCTTGTATATGCCCTTTCATTTCGGGCAAAAGGAATGTCCTAAGTCTCTCGAGACATTCATGAGCGAGTCAAAGCCACCAGATGTTTCTCTCCCTGCTCCTGTTCAGGCTACGGACCTCCGTCTTCGTTCGAAATGGGCCACTGCCTGGTGCAATCTTTTGCGTCAATTTGGTCCCGGAACAGCACCCTCGTCCATTGGAACCTCTCCGAACAGGAACCAGTCTCAAGAGCCTGCGCGTACGTCACCAGGATCCGTGGTGGAGGACAGGGTCATCGTAGACCGTCTCTGGACTGGCGAGGTCGATATTGCAACAGAAACTAGCATTGTTGAAGATGAAACTGCCCCAGATCCTTCAGGTGCTTCACCCCCAAGGAAGCAACTCTGGCAAGAACCCGATCCCGCCACTCTCAACACTGGATGGCTAAACCGTATCTGGTTCTTCTTGCGCTGGCAGTTATTTCCTGCTTCATCAGGTTTCTTCTATCCAAGAGGCTATTCGGGCGAGGAAGCTGAGCTGAGCTATCACAAGGTGTGTACACGATATCAGTCTTTGTTCATGCTCGAATTATCTACCAGGAGGATTGGTTTGTCACCAAGCCTCTCGCAAGATGGGCTGCTGGATGGCTAATATGTAATTGGGTCCTCGGCATCGGTTTCCTTGCAAAGCCCTTCCAAATCATCGACTTTATCTTCTACTGCGGTCTTGCACCAGGTCTTAGTTTCCCCATCCTGTCAGTCGCCGTCATTGTTTCACCGTGTCAGCTAGGCGCTAACTCGCTGTCAGAATCATGGTTTTGTACAACTGGCCCAGAGACCATCCTATCCTCTACCAGTTCACTCTAACATGTTCAGTATGGATGTGGTCATTGTATCAAGTCCTCGTCATGTACGTCCCACTATCTACTTTACTGCACCCTCACATCTCTGCAGCTACTTATGCGGGTTCTACAATCTAGCTCACTCTGTGTTCCCTTGTAACAACAGAGATTTTACCGGGATATTCTTCTACACCACCGCACTCCAAACAATTGCCCTCTTTGGTCTAAAGCTAGATCGATTCCCTGCTGCTATCGGTGCTACAACGTTTTTTGTAGTCGCCTGTTCCCTCATGATTCCTGATAAGATAACTTGGGTCAGGAGTATGCATCTTCTTTTCCTCTCCCTAACCCCCCAACCTAATCTCTTCCCTCTCAGGCATGCTCAATTTTGCCGTATTTCACACTTGCAAGTCGTTCTCTCCTTTGAAACGACACTCTCAATGACGTGTTCTAGTCCTTCTATACGTTCATTACACGCGGGAAAACGTGTGTTTTTGCCTTGCTCACATGCCCTCTCAAATTCGAATTTAGGCCGAACGCAGACTGCACAATCTAAGACATCAAGTCAAGATGCAATATCGGGTGAGTGTACCTGTGACGTCACCCATAAATTGCCTCCGTTCCTCACAATTTGCACGCAGGCAACTCAAAGAGCTCAGGTAAACGAACGTAAAATGTCCGACTCGAAGTATCGCCTGACCAGCTACGTCTTCCATGATAAGCTTTTATCTTCTTCATTTAGCTGCTCGGTGCTTATTGATCTATACAGGTGCGTGTTCCGCTCAATGCGGCAACATTGGCCGTTCAGAATATGGGTGCCTCTGGGACCATTGTGAAAGACATGGAAATTGAGTTTGATGCTCTGAAAGGAAGTTTGGAGACTATGTCAAAAGGTCGGCACCCCCTGCCTGCTGATAGACGCTTACTAACCGCCACAGTCCTTAATGACGTCTTGGATTTTAATCGTATCGACAGCGGAAATTTTGAAAGTGTTTCAAAGGTTTGTACGCTCCAGTCTGCAAGGGCTTTTTTGTTAACCCCAGGTAGCCATTTAATTTTCATCAAGCGTTCACAACATTGTACAATTCTCTCAATATTCCGGCCACTCACAAGGGACTACATTTTGACATGGATTTGGATCCCAAAATTGAAGAAGTCTGTTTGCAACTATCAGGATTATTATCTGTTGACGTCTTTACAGGCTGCAAGGAAGACTTCGTATCGGGCTCTGGGGCTCGGTGAGGATGCTATCGCAAAACACATGGCAGAGTATCCAAACGTTCCCGGAATCGTGGTGGGCGACGAGGCAAGGTTAAGACAAGTTGTTTCTAATCTCGCTACGTGAGTCTTTTCTTCTTCTTCTAGCAATGATTTTTTTCGCTCATGTTTCAAAGTAATGCAATCAAGTTCACTGATCCGGGAGGTTCAGTTCGAATATCAACGATCCTTGTTTCCGGACGTGCCACACAAGATTTGGAGAAGGGCATCGAACTCGCGCACAACCCTGATCCAGTTATTTCGGTGCCAGTTACTTCAAAGCATAAACACGCACTGTCCGAAACGAACCTGTCGATACATAATCGAGAGCATGAGCGGTCTGCTCCTTCGATTATTGTTCGTATTGTGGTTACAGATACAGGTTGCGGCATCGCTGAAAGCGAAAGCGGGAAATTGTTCTGTCAGCCGTTTGCTTTTTTATGATGATGGCTTGACAATTGCATAGCACCATTCACGCAAACCGAGAACGGACGTGCACAGGGTGGTACCGGAACCGGTCTTGGTCTCTCGCTAGTGAGGAGCATCGTCAAACTTCTTGGTGGTCGATTAGGGTTTTCGTCCCACAAAGGAATAGGTTCGACGTTCTGGGTTGAACTTCCTTTTGGTGTTGGTGGAGAGACACTCATTCCTCCCCAATTGCAAGATGAAGGCTCGGATGAATCATCGAATGATATGAGCAAGGTTAGAGCTGCGGCTAGGCAGATGTCTCCGGTACCTGCAAGTGTGAGGAAGGATACATTGCTCAAGACGGTGGATGCTGCGGCTTTGGATGCTTCGGCGTCGTGGACATCAATACCCGTCGTACATACAAGCATCCTAAACCAAGGTAGGATTTGTTGGTGTTCATTTCGAACAAACGCTGAGGAGACTATCCAGTTGTTACCCTTTCCGACTCTGCTGTCTCTGCACAACCTAGTCCTCAAACAAACGAGTTTAAACGCATATCACCGCCTCCAGAACGACCACTTCCTTCAAATTTACGAGAATCAGAAGGGTCATCTACAATAGTTGCCCAATCAACAACTCCCCGCCGACCTACGCATGTTTCCATCCCTAGTACCCTCTCCTTTGCTCCAGATGCCAATCCTACGTCGTCAAGCGAGCTCTCCGTGAACTCGAACAAGATGACAATGTTTGATCGTGCGTTTAGTGCGAAGAACACGACCAGTAGTGACATCTCGGAGGAAACACCGACCGGACTCTCAGTTTTAGTGGTCGATGATGACTTGATAACGCGTTCGATGATGGACCGTATGCTTAAACGCCTCGGGTGTGACGTTACTTTGGCAGAAAATGGCAAATCTGCTGTTCAGCTAATAATGGGGGGCTCGGACGTGCATACACCGGCATCTGAGGTCTCGACTGGATCTGGAACGAAACTAAATGGACAGATCCTAGGATATCCATCGGATCGAGGCTCTGTATCATCAGAAGTGCAACGCAAGTTCAATGTTACGTTTATGGATAACCAGATGCCTGTCATGTCTGGCATTCAAGCTATCAAATTCTTGCGTAATCAAGGGAGGAAGGACTTCGTGGTTGGCTTGACAGGAAATGCGCTTTTACCTGGTGAGCGGCACGATGCTGACCCTGTTATCGCTAACGGTTTTCTAGATCAAAATGAGTACATTGAGGCTGGAGTGGACATGTGAGTGTCGGGTAACTGACCGAGACTGATCTAATTGTGTACTATATCAGTGTCTTGACAAAACCCGTTCTTGAACGGCAACTAAAAGATGTGCTGCGACAAGCGGACTCGCGAAGGAAGCGTGGTTCGCGACGGCAGCAGGATTATCCACCATAACTGATAACTTTCATTTATTTAGGATCTCCGTGGGCATTATGTCTCGCAATCATTTCCTAGTCCATTCATTAGGTGGTTCGCTGGGTTGTATCTGTACTACATACATTCTACGATAGACTTTGGTAATAATGTGACGGATATTACGGATTTAGACTTGAAAGGCACTTTGACTTGAACCACATCATGGTATCGGAAAATTCTCAGACCCCTAGTCCGCCTCTACGACATAGAAATTCGCCGCCACCAAGCCCCCCCTCGCCAAATGCAGCGGAGACGGGTCAGCCTTATCGAACTTGTTAGATTCCGAACTGACAACACTTGTCCAACTTGTTCAGAAACAATGCTTGGAAAACGTGAACGAGAGGTCTCTGTGGAACCTGCCACGACACCAAAGGCCACCATTGTGTGTTATAACGGCTCTCACGATGTGTAGACACTGATTTCTTCCAGGAATCTGAAGCAGTTGCTTTGCGAGAGTCGCGGACACCTGCAAAGAAGAATCGAATTCTAGATCCCACTGCTGAAGAAGACGACAATAACGAGTCTCGATCGAGGTCCAATTCGAATTCGCCGCCATTGGGAGTTTCCCCACCGTACGAGATGAAGATTAAGGTCCGTCAGATCAGTCAAGGCGTCGAGGATCTCAGTTGGCGGAACTTGAGGCCGCAGGTTGATGAACCAACTAAGGACGATGATTCTATGGCCGAGAAATCGGCGTCGAGCGATGAACCTCTCTCTGAAAAGTCCATGGTTAACGACAAACTAGCTATCAAGCCCACGGAAGTCTCTTCTGATGAAAAGGGTCTCAAACGCACATATTTGCAGAGAGGAACGAGTGAAGGTCCTGCGGAAGCTGGCAAACCTCAATCCGAGCCTTTAAAGCGTCCTAGAGATGACGCTGACAAGGACGACAACCCTAGAGAACCAAAAAGGCCATCACCACCCCCAGAAGCACCAAAATTGGTTGGTCTAGTTCTAATTTCTTACCATGCTAACTTGTATTAGGGTGGATTCATGGCCTACGCGTCAGTGTCTTCCCCATTCGCGTCCGTCAAAGGACAGAACGTATTCGCATCACGCAGAGCTCCAAGCCCAGCTCCTTCAACACCACTTTCCGAAGTTTCCACAACCGCACAACCAGCTTTGACACCTAAATCCTCATTTTCATCTACCACATCCGCGACACCTTCCAAGCCGCCCAAACGATCTGGCTTCGAAGCATTTGCCTCGGCCAGCTCTCCATTTGCTTCGGCAGCTCGTGCAAAGTCGCCTGTGCCGGGATCTACGCCCAAGTTCGGTAGGAGCAAGTCTCCATCTGCCAGCTCCTCAATCGCGTTCTCAGCTTATACTGGACGAGGAATGCAAGGTTTTGGTCTACCCCCTTTGAAAAAAGCCCGTGCTGGTTCTCCGAGCGTGTTCGATAAGAGCCTGACTGACGGTACGGACAGCGGTGCTGAAGAGGATGAGGAGAAGCAAAAGTCGTTTGGTGAAAAGCTGAGGGCTGCCAAGGAATACGATGAAGCTAACACCGATGGTGAGCATTCCAAACTACATCTTACTGAGCAAGAGGGTATGTTGTCCTGTTTGTCTATACTGTTATCTCAAATGCTGTAGTGGCAACGGGCGAAGAGGAAGAAGAAACTATAACACAAGTCCGAGGAAAGTTGTTCTCCTTGGCTGATGGGACTTCGTGGAAAGAGCGAGGAACCGGTCTGCTCAAGCTGAATGTGCGCGCCTCGGATGGTGGCGGTGCTCGTTTAGGTATCGTATCTTTCGTTGGCGTATATTTTTTATTAATTGCACTTAGTGATGCGAAAGGAAGCTGTATATACCCTTCTACTAAACGTAACTCTCTTCAGGGGCATGAGTTGTATGCTCGCTCAAGACCCGCGGTATCTACGATTCAGTGTCATTGAGAATGGTATCACGACACACTACAATCTAAAAGTGCGTATATCCTTTTGTATGATATTAGCCATACTGACTTGCAGGTGGCGAACGCGAAAATCGCGCAAGAACTCATGGAAGAGATTCAAACCAACCTACCTTGATACAATCGAATACACGTCGTTACTTTACGGATCGCTCGTCACTACTGATAATGTCCTTCACTGACTTTTTTTTCCTTGTGTCGTTCAAGTTGGACGGAGTGTATGTTATTGTTCAATCAATGAAAGAAATTCAGACCATTTGCCCAAAATGTAGTTAATTTAAAGATACCGCTCCCAGCGGGCATCACATGACGCTTTTTTTTCTCTCGCGGGTCGTGCACCTCCTAGTACCTGATGCTTACCATTGGACACCTCTCCTGTGATGCTAGCGTTAGGTGACTATATCAAGACTCAGCGCTTAGTTCCGGCTTCGCCTAACGTAGCTCGTACGCGGAGTTTTCACATCAGATTTCGAGTGCGTCCCGGCTTGGCCATCTCGCTCTCCACCCCACCTTCGATTTACTTCATGTTGCTATGTATTCTACCTGATACTGGTCAAGCTTACAGGCCTTTTTGAGCTTCCTCAACTAATGTGGGGTAAGCTGAATTGGAAATTTCCTGAGAAGATTTTTTCTTATCTGAATAATTTGGTTTCCCGATGATAACTTGGTAATGACCCTTACTTCTCTTCCTCACTAGTACATTGCGACACAGCTATTCACCCCAAAAATTGACTTGACATCTTTCCAAACGGAACCTCGTGCGCATAAAGGCTAGCTCCGATGGCTTTTACAGGGTCTGTAAAGTTGACTTGACATGCACGAAGCTGATCGGCTGTAGTTGGCGGCCCACAAGTGCTCCATTAGTGTGTCAATGCCTTTTACAAAGGGGTTCTTTGCGTGATGCAAATCTGCCAATATTCCCATTGCATTTGGTATAAATGCAAACGAAAGTACACGCCATTACCGCCAAGATGTTTACCCAGACAGATGCCTTGTTGGCAACCATTGGCACTTCGATGGTTGTTTTTCTCTGGTTTTTTTCCCCCTTCGTTAATGCTCACACCTTGCCTCTAGCTAGTGCATCTGGCTTACAACAAACTTGAACCTCGGAAAGTCTTGACACATTTTGCACTTTTAGTCGCTGTTCCGTGCTTGCTAGCTACGGCACTGCATGGCTCTTTCCCGACAATCCTACAGGCGATTTTGCATGTCTCTGCCGTATTTGTGATTTCTTTGTCGTCCTCAGTCGTGTTATACCGACTTTCACCGTTTCACCCTCTCGCCGAGTATCCTGGACCACTTATCAACAAGGTTTCTAGTCTGTGGTTGTCTTACAAGGCTTTAGATGGCAAGCGCTACCTTTACTTCAAAGCTCTGCACGACCAATATGGTCCATATGTTCGAGTCGGTAAGGCCTGTGGTTTCTTGATCCGGACGAGCGTTTGACAAAACATCAGGCCCAAATGCGATCTCTATTGTGGACGCAGATACCATTGTCCCAATATTTGGTGCAAAAGGACTACCGCGAGGTCCGAGTATGTCTCTGTTACCAAAGACTGCTGATATTTGATGTTTTTTGCTCAAGTGTATGATGCTCCCAGCACTGACGGTAGTAGAAGTGTAGTCACTGAGACCAATATGCCTCGTCACGCAGAAAGGCGCAAGATCTGGAACCGTGGCTTCACACCGACTGCTCTCAAAAGTTACGATGATATCATCTTCAGGCGCTCTACGCAGCTGGTGGAGCGACTAGGTCAACAAACCGGAGTTATCGATCTGGGAAAGTGGATAGGTTACTTTAAGTGAGTTTTTCAACTTGGATTCGTCTTTCAGGTCTGACGAAGACAGCTTCGACTTTATGGGTGATCTCACGTAAGTCTACGATTTGCCGGTATCAGGTACCAGGGTTAATGCTTACAGTTTCGGTGGAGGATTTGAGATGATGCAAGAAGGGGTCGACTCCGAGGGCCTTTGGTCCATAATAACCGAAGGAACAAGGTATAAATGATCTAGGTTCTCCCTCTCTCGATTATCTCATAATCACCTCAGAACATCCGGACTTTTCTTCCACTTCCCGTGGATAAGACGATTCCTTGACGTTTTTCCTGTGAAAAATGGTACAGACGAACTGTTCAAATTTGCCCAGCGACGCATCAAGATAAGGTCTAAGACCGGTGCAACATCTCACGATCTTTTTTATCATATTGTGCGCATGTCTGAAAAAGGGTTGTTGTGTAGGATTGACAACTTCGTTAACAGGCCGAAACTGAAGCAGAGAAACGAACCATTGAGCGGTCATCGCAAGATATCACTAACGATACCTTGACAGCGATCGTTGCAGGATCAGATACCACATCTTCGGTCCTTACCTTCGTTCTTTATTTCCTTATACGCAACCCCGCGATCAAAGCGCGACTAACAGAAGAAGTAGACACACTTTTCGAACGCGATGAAGAGATCAGAGACCGTAACAAACTTGCAAGCATGCGCTATCTCAACGCCTGCATGTAAGCACGACACTTGCTTCATGAATACCGTCTTACTAGTTGGTTGTCAGCAACGAAACACTTCGGATTTTTCCTCCTGTCACCACCACTCTGCAACGTACGCCGGAGCATGGCAGTGGAGGGGCTTGGATTGCTGGAACGTCAGTATTAAGATCCGGCCACGCCGACACGAGACCTGATTACTTTCCGACAGGTTTATTCCAGAGGGTACAGCTATTTTCGTTCCACCTTACGTTCTGCATCGAGACCCTCGCTACTTCTCTCCGTCACCCAATCAATTCTGGCCTGAACGCTGGCTGATTGCAGACGAATTGACTGACGAGAAGAAGCCGCAACCAGGATTTGTTCATAATACTACAGCATTCATTCCTTTCAGCTTTGGACCGGCAAATTGTGTTGGAAAGTACTTGGCGTATCGCGAGATGCAGGTTGTGATCACCACAATCATACAGAAGTATGATTTCTGCTTTGCGGATGGGTATGACCCCGAGCAATTCCTGAAAGATGCGAGGGATGATGCAGTGTTGGGGAAGGGAAAATTGCCCGTAATATTGTCGAAGCGAGCTTGAGTGGGAATTGGGTTGACCTGAGATCTTTTGTAAAAACATTGCTGTAGAAACATTTCAACTGATAAATAAAAAAACGACTACGAGTTCTCGCTGCCAGTCTGCATTAGCCTGAGCAGTCTTTTTACACGTCTTTTCAAATTGTGAAACTAGAAATCTCTGATGTAATCTAAATATAAATATAAAGAAATTTGGATTTTATCAATGTAAGTAAGATCTAGTAGCAAAAACTTCAAGCAATGTAAGACAGGTTTCGAAGGTGACTTGCTAAATTAGGAACTTTGAGTCACGTATTTATCAAGCGGCCGCTTGCCATTACTTATTAAGAAGGAACATCCTCAAATTGTCAAAATTCCAGAGCTTCCGAGTCCATGGTACAGGGCCATGTAATGGTCAGACCTGGCCTGACCCCGGCCCTGGACCTAGAAGTTTGGGCCAGGGCCGTAAATGAAAGTTTTGACCTCCATAGTAGTCCAGGGCCAGCAGTGGAGGTCAGGCCTGGCCCGGACTCAACCGCAACCAATCTAAATGGGAGGTTATCGGAATATGTTGGCAGTGGCGGTGCGGGTATAGGTTTGGAACAGCAGCCGTCTGATGCTATGTAACTAGAAAAAATCGTACGCGATGGTGCCCATGCGGTCACGTGTCACCGTGACGCGGCAGATCCAAGTTTACCTCGATGATCATCCCAATACATATACCGTCAAGGTTTTGATTAAGCCTCTATAGGATTCCCACATATTACGACGCGTTCAAGTGTGACTACTTTGCTTTTTTACGTGTTTTTGACGACTTACGACCAAGTCGAGTTCAAGTTCATGATCAGTTCACAGCAGGCCGGCGGCCACTAGCCCAGCGCCAACTGGCTGGCAATCCTCAATCTGGCACGAGGTGCTTGATGCTGTCATCTTTTCTCATGACGGACGTATCAAAAAATGATCAGCGCTATTGCATCAATGGATTCTGGTGCAGATCGAATCTTTACTGCCAGTGGCTCTAACAGTTCGACGTTTCGACACAGAACGACTTGGTGAAAGCTAGATGGACCAGGATCGTTAGCACAGATGAAATTCCATTTGTCGATATTCAACAGAATCTGTCCGGTGAGAGAACGAGATCGTCGCTCCTGTTGGCGACGTGATTTATAACGTTATAGGGATTTATTCCTCACACACGGCGGTACCTACAGCCTGACAGGGCCATAAAAGCGTCGGCCGGTCTCCTAACTGAAAAAAAAAACAGCTGGTTCAAACCTTAGTACTTTTCTCCCCTTACTTTGAGTATGTGAGTCTATCATATCATCGCTCTTACATTCTCTTATTGTTTTTTTTGTATCTGCAGGTCTTGCTCCGAATTTGAGCAGAGGGGCTGCTGTTACATTATACGAAGTCATCCCCATTGATTTTCTGGCCCAGGACTGATCTCCCCTGAGACCGTAACAAACTTCTGCAGAGGACGGACTTTTCCACAAGTGAACTATGACTCCTTATCAACAGGAATCGACTCTGATCAACCTGACAGCAACATCCGGAGCTGCTCATTCGACGGAAATGCAGACTGCGTTGTGGATCTTGGGGTTTTTGTTACTTCGACTGGTGATGGCAGTCCACCAGTTACCACTGAGCGTTTTATACTTGGTACCTTGACGTTGGTGGATGGCGGTGCCGTCCTTACGGAAGGTGCGAGCAATGCTACTCCTCGAACTTACGGGCGGAAATTCAACGTCGACCAAGCCTAACGCTGCTGCCTGATGTTTAGATGCGAAAGGTCATTATGGGTGGCTGATAGGGTTGATACTAGGAAATTTTTTGGTTGGGGTACCATATCCACGATCCGACTAGCCGTTCATCTGCGTTCTTCCAGTAGCGGAAGGTTGGTTGTAGACCCAGCTCGATGATTGGTACATGTAATCCGGCATGCGTTATGGGCTTATAGAAAATTCCGTGTTGAGATGGTATCAAGACGCGATGGCGATTCGAGTCGATGTATCATCCTATACATTTCCTTCTCACAAATATTGCCAAACTCTTCACTCTCCGCATTGTTTGCGAATTGCCTTGGTTGATTTTGTACATTGCTCAAGTCGCTATACTTCTTTCTCTGTCTTCTCGTGAAACATGTGAAATCAGCCCATGTAGCTTCTAATCTGGCTTACCTCTTAATTCAATCTTCTGCCTTAAAATCCTTCAGCAATTGCTGTATCACAGCGTGAGTTAATTGCCTTACGTCGAACGTTTCGATACAATTCACCTGATTAGTCAAACGGGAACAGACTCCGTTCACGTTTTGGATCAACTCAAACCAAGCACCACTCTCGACTCCTGGAACGTGAATTTGGCTGCCCGACTTTCCCTGCGTGCCAGCTTCGAGGGTCATACTAGTTAGTTCAGCCACAAGAGTGCTGGAGGGAGTAAAATTTGATCCGAGAAAGGAGTAGTAAGGACGTGACTGACCGAAGAATGGCAACCATGTAATTGACTGTCATTTTCATATCCACCATTTCCCCACTGGCGTCCACTGGCAGCTCGATATTTCTCGATAGATCGCCCAGAGCCACGGCTTTGGCGACCTCTGCGACTGAGCGTATCTGTAAGAGTTTGACTCGAGTAATATTGAGAGACTTTGAGGCGAGAGGAGGATACCTGGTTTGTTAGAGTATAAGCCAACTTGTTTACGACACCCGCGAGTTCCCTCCAAACACCCTCAGGCTCAGGCTCTACGCGTGGACCACCGAGAAAACCGTGACAGCACCCCGAACTGAAGTCAATTGAGACGTAGATGATCTCCTTTGAGAACTGAGACAATCTGTCGACCATTGTGTTGATAACGTCCTTGAGTTGATTCATGACTATTCCTTCGACGTTGGCTGTGATTTTCTGAGTGAGATCACCCCGTGCGACGGCATTGCAGACTCTGGCTACGTCTGAAACCGAGGCTTTGAGTAGGCGGAGTTCTTCCAAGGCTGACATCTCGGTTTGTGGTCCGGCTATTACGAGTAGACCAGGTGGAGGTAGAGGCAACTTTGTGGGATTCTGCAGATCCATCGGGTGTTCTGTCTCATCTTCTGGTATTTCATCGCTTTTCAGTGGTTTAAATCCGAGTCGCTCTCCGATCGCACTCAGGCTTTGCAAGATTGCATCGGTTTCCCAAGTTCTTTGTCCATCCCAGCGGGGAATTGGCGGTGAATGCGACATCAAAGACAGTGGTAGGCCTGGTTGTGCCAGCTCATAAATGGAAAGTACAGCAACAAGATGAGATAAAAAAGATGAAGCAGAAGCCATGGCAGGGCGTGTTAGTCATGTGACCATGTACTAAGTAAGTCATAGGACCAGCGCTAAAAAAATTTCATCCATCCCTCTTCCACGACGTCGCGCCATGTCCCCACCGCCAGTCATCGGAAAAGTGGGCAAGGGCTCAGACTCTGGTACTGCTCGCATTCTAGGCTCTGGAACTGCTGGTGAGTTGGCTTGGTTCGCAGTGAAAATAAGCGACTGACTTGTGCATTCAGGCGTGGCCGAGCTTTTGATTTTTCATCCTGTAGACACGATTGCAAAACGACTCATGAGCAACACTTCAAAAGTAGGCTCTCATCTTGGCAGAGAGCACTGATTGGACCCATAATTCAGGTGTCTATTTCGACACTCAGTGAAATAATCTTCCGGAATCATGCTGCTTCCTCTCTGCCAACCAAAGTCTTTTCACTCTTCCCAGGTCTTGGCTATGCAGCAGGCTATAAGGTTGCACAGCGTGTCTACAAATTCGGTGGACAACCTTACTTCCACGACCTGATCAACAAATACTATAAGACTGGTTTCACAAATACCTTTGGCGAGAAACAGGGCAAGCTGGTGATGCAGGCTGCTGCTGGTAGCCTGACCGGTATTGGAGAGGTTGTTCTTCTCCCATTAGACGTGCTGAAAATCAAGCGCCAAGTCAATCCCGAGGCGTTCCGGGGTCGTGGTATCCTCAAGATCATCGCTGAAGAACGATTCGCTCTCTACTCTGGTTGGGGTTGGACCATGGCGCGGAATGCTCCTGGCAGTTTCGCACTGTTTGGAGCGTCCGCCTTCACAAAAGAATATGCTCTTGGTGTCTCAGATTACAGCAAGGCTACCTGGACGCAGAACTTTTTTGCTTCTATTGCGGGTGCTGTGGCTAGTATCACTGTTGCCGCCCCACTTGATGTCGTAAAAACTAGGATACAAAAGGCCAATTTTGAAAGCGGTGAAAGCGGCTTCAAGATTGTGAAGGATCTGGTGAAGAATGAGGGCTTGGGTGCATTCTTTAAGGGGTTAACGCCAAAGGTCTGTTTCCGTCGCATCTTTTTGTTTCTTGGTGACCAAGCACCCACAGATACTTGTCGTCGGACCAAAACTAGTGTTCAGCTATACGCTAGCACAGAGTTTGATCCCTTTCTTTGGCAAATATGTCTAGCCAGCATTATTGCCATAACTTGTTGTGACTGTGATTTATTGACTACGGACAGTCGCATTTGCCACTTTATGGTAACGACCCTGGTGGTATGTTAGATATAAACCCACCTAGATTTATTAGTGCATCGCAGTAATATATAGACCCATCCCCACTTTGGCTTGGCTGTGCCTATGTAGTAATAGGTTAGTAATGTCAACCGCCGGCCGATACTTTCCATGTGGCCGTTTCGCATCCGAGTCTTGGGATTCGGAAACACAAAGATGTAGGTTTGGAGGACTACCATGGATTCAAGGACGCAGAATAAATTAAGCGCCCAAGGACGGCCTCAAGATCTGCACGGAGCCCTGTAATTCCGACAACAAGCATGACGTCCCTCTGACAGACTCGGAAATAACTTACTCGGCAAGATGGACCCAACTAAAATTCACGTTAACGTTATAAAAAGCCTCTTGCCTTCCAAACATATGCTTCATCTCTCTGCTTGTCATGGTGCCCTCCTGGCTCCTCCTTGGGCTTTCTGTCTTTACCCTCGTTGAGGCTCGTGTCGGCACAGCTCACTATCGAGACTACTTCTATGTTGGCCAGTCCTACTTTGCCTCAGGGAACTCCACTATCGCAGGTGAACAAATCTATGTCGAGCACTTGACCCCTGCCGCTGGAGTAAAGCAGAAATATCCAATCTTGTTCGTCCATGGTGCGGGCATGACTGCCACCAACTTTCTCAACACACCTGATGGGCGCCAGGGATGGGCCGATTGGTTCATGGCACAGGGTTACGAAGCAAGTCCAGACACATTCATTAGAAAATTCTGACCGTCGCTTATAGGTATATCTAGTCGACCAGCCTTCGAGAGGTCGTTCACCTTGGTTGCAGGGCATTGACGGACCGCAGGCTTCGACAGATGCTTACACCGTCGAGTCTCGTTTTACTGCGACCCAGTTCTATAACCTGTGGCCAAACGCATCACTTCATACGCAATGGCCCGGAAATGGTAGCCTCGGCGACCCAACATTCGATAAATTTTTTGCGTCCATGATGCCCTTGCTGACAAATGCCGTCGAAACATCTAATAAGACACAAAATGCGCTTGTGGCGCTCCTAGACACCATTGGGGTGAGCCCCGGATGTCTTCCCGTTTGCAATTATATTCATTCTCTTTAGCCTGTTACAGTACTCGTACATTCCCAGGCTGGTCTTTTCTGCTGGCCGCTGGCCGACGCTCGTCCACACCTGGTCAAAGCTATCATTGCACTCGAACCAGGTAGGAACAGAAGTACACGTCCTTACTGTTTCTTATAATTGAACAGGTGGTCCACCATTCATTGGAGACACCTTTGACCCCAACACTCCCGATCGGCCATGGGGTCTCACAGAGATTCCAATGACCTACTCTCCACCTGTTACTGATCCTTCCCAAATCAAAAGGATGAATGTAAGCACCACCGGTGGCTATACATGCATTCAGCAGGTACCTCCTGCACGACAGTGGCCAAATCTTCTTCATATACCCGTGCTGACTGTCACCTCTGAAACAAGTTGGCACGGCATATTCGATGGCTGCATAGTGCGTTATCTCAGAGACGCAGGTGTCTCTGTCGATTTCATAAGATTGCAGGATGTTGGGATTCATGGTAATGGGCACATGTTTCTCATGGAGAAGAACAATTTGGAGATTGTAGCGAAGGTTGTTCAGCCTTGGCTGCAGAAGGTGTTCAGTAAGTAGGATCGTACAACGCCAGTTGTAGTAATGTTTCTGCAGAATCCAAACTAATAATTGAAACGGATCCTCGGATGCCCCTTCTTAACGACCTCGGAATTGAGTCTTGGAATTGAACAGATGTCCGGTGTCAATGTTGCCGACTTCAGCGAAAACAGCGCTGAGTTATATGTCCATTCGCGTCAGCCGGTGTCTGCGGTACCTGAAAAACTGACGTACTTACTTTGCTCGAAATAACTCCCAAATCTCCAAGTTGTCCCTGGCGCTAATGGCCTCACCTATCTGTTTCAGTATTGGGCTGTATTGATTTCCGTAATAAGCAAGAATGAAATAAGTTACCATGTGATTCATCTCCTCCACAAAGCCTAGCTCGAGAGTATGTTCCTACCAACGTTAGCGCGTTCAGTGGCGACAGTCCATCAGAAGACCTCTTTCAAACCCTGCATGTCTTTGGTCGGCTTACTGAACGGGGCTACCCGAATATGCTCCACACACCAGTAGGCTCTAGTATGTCTATCATCACTGGCATAACGATCTTCCTGATGCCTGCTAGTATCAAATGTTCCAATGGCTTGCAAAAATAACTTCTGCGGCGGATAATGTTGCCCAAGACCTCGGCAGGCCTCAGACTTCGATTTGACGCCTTGCTTCTGGACCTAACTTGAATGTGAATAAGTACCTCACGTCATTGGCAGACAACGGGTAAGTTTTATATAAGTGTCCAATTGTCAGACTGTTCCCTACTGTTCCTTCATCTTAACGACCCCAAGATGGCTGCAATCCCCGGGATCGGTGCAACGTATGTGCATATCGCGTTTGTCGTGACTAGCGTTGCTGATCTGATGCGACAGGACGGGTCCGCAGGCAAGGAGGTTTTTCGAACCAATCCGTCGCGTTGAAACATCTCTTACAGCTGTTTGGTTTTCTGCTGAACTACATGCTCATGGGAGCGCTGGGCGTGCAAGTCTGTGAGTCAGATCTTTTCTCGTGTCTTTTTTAACTATAATATGATAGATCACTACTACGTTTCCTTCCCTAACGATAACTTGCGGGTCAAGTTCGTTGTATACACTGTCTTCATCTTGGAAATGGCACAAACTGTCCTCATGGGCTATTCTGCGTAAGAGTTTGCCTAGTCGATCTCTTAATCCTGGAATATTTTAGGTACCGTATTTTTGGACAAGGCTATGGAGACCTAGATGCACTCGATGAGATCGAAGTCGACTGGTTCAGTGTTTGCATCCTTGGCTCCATAATCCCAGGAATGGTAGAGGCTTTTTATGCTCAACGTCTTTATCGGTTTTCGCGTTCGAAAATTGCTGGAGCCGTGGTCTTGTTCGTGCGTACTAATTAACGTCTTCATACCCAAGCCTCTTCTCATGTTATCATCAGCTTGCTTTTACGCAGACTGTGGCTGGTATCGTTCAAGGTGTCTTTAGCAAGCTCACGGTCAACAATTCGAAGCTGACATCCAAGCCCTATGTGGTTATCTTATGGATGTGCGCTGGGTTATCTTGCGATATCCTTATCGCTGTTTGGATGGCTTATCATGCAAGTATTGTCTCTGTCCGTTAGTGTTGATGTTCAAGACTGTATAGCTCAAAAGAAGGCAAGCAGCGACCTTGTCTCCTCAAATGCAAGATACCGTTACTCGGCTTGTCCGTTATACCATTGAAACTGGAGCCATTACAGGTTCGTGTCCGCTGATGTTCCAATATCAGTGGCTTATTTGCCTGTCTAGCTGTCGTGGCCACCATTCTCCTTATATTGTTTTTGGCTAAACCTCAGAATGATTACTACGCCATTCCAAATAGGCCTCTCGCAAAGCTTTACTCCAATAATTTGCTGGTATATTGTATCTACTTACAGGAATCCCGCGTTGACTTCTGACAGGTCCTGTTGAACTCCCGGGCTATCGTACAAGGTGGCAGATCAGATGTGGTGACGAACCTGAACGACATCAATGAGATCAAGTTCAACCGTGACGTTGCTGGCAACCTATCTGCAGAACCAATGATGACCTTCGAAGGGTCAAGAACTGCTGGAGCATCAGGCTCCTTTGAACTGTCGGGAATGCCGAATGGTATTAGCAGCAGTCCTGGGGCACAGGATTGGAAAGACTCAGTGTAGCTCTTTGCGTGTATGGGTTTAGGTGACTTATATCCACGGCAATGGTTTATCTGTAACGTGGAAAGTACCGAGGGAAAGGCTGGGAAAGGGAAGCCGTTCGTGTACTATAGCGTTCAAAGGATGTATGTATATTTAGTCAAGACGTCGTATTGCTGAGCATCTAAGCGGTTGCCTTGCCAGTGTCGGATGAGAGACGCGGATCATGCGTGATAGGTAAGTTGGTGACAGCAGATGACAGCCTGAGTCCGAACAAATCTTACCGAACCAGCTTAGGGCCAGTACAGTGCGTGTCATCACATGTCAGCACCTGATTTGGCAGGGAAGGATAAAA
>QLOY01011057.1:0-18427 GCA_003313965.1 Megacollybia marginata
GTGGTTCTAGGCAGAAGCAGACAGAGGGGGCTACAATGAACTGTATACTAGGATTCACCATATACGGAGTCTCTGGCTCCATGAATAGAAAGAGATGTGCCAGCTAAGGCTGCAAGCCTAAGCACAAGATGAGGTAGAGGAGAGACAACACAGTGCCAACTCTTGGGTATGCATGTGACATTGACCATCTCTTCTCTCTTTCATCATCATTTGTCTCTGTAGCTCCTGTGTTCTCAATCTTCAAGTCATGGATTCATATTGATCAAGATTCAAGATATTTTGTCATTTCAAAATTTCAATAGACCCTCCCTCCACTCCCTTTAACCACCATTCTGTTGGGGGCAGCCGTTGATGTCAAAATGGTAATAACATGACCCATATATGGTTCAGATGTGTACTGTATGCTGTACAAGCAAATATAAATGAAGTGCTCCATCACTAAGTTTGAGGGGCATGGTGACTAGTAACCACAGGTCACTTTTTTGGTGAGTGACCACCATAAGATAATGGTAATGAGGAACTGAACATGTCTCTACATGGTGACTGAGTGCTGTAAATGCTACTTGATAATGGTGATGAGGAACTGGATGTGTCCCTCATGGTGATTGAGTACTATATAAACATTACTTGATGATGGTGATGAGGAACTGAATGTGTCCCTTACAGTGACTGAGTACTATATAAATGGTACTTGATAATGGTGATGAGGAACTGAATGTGTCCCTTATGGTGACTACTATATAAATGCTACTTGATATATATTGGTGATAAGCAACTGGATGTGGTCTCTTATGGTGAGTCATCACCACATACTGCATTTATGGTGACTGAGTTGCCACTTGATAACCACATACTGCATTTATGGTGATCTAGAAAGCAATTATAAAAAGTGTAAAAAGAAGGCTACATCCAGAGTTACACATACTCAGTTGACTGCTTACAAATCATAAGGATATTTATAGCTATTAGTGATATTCCAACTACACCATACTACTGCATGTAAGAGACATGAGGTTTATGGTGTCAGCCATAAAATGAAGACACTTGAATCATGAATTTACTTAGATAATGTGATCTTGGCACTACAATCAATAATTGCAGTCATACTTTCATGGTTCAGTTGGTAGATTGTGTTGTGGCCTGCTCTGTAAGAGCAAGGGTTCTATTCCTGCTAAAAACCTTTTAAAAATTTTTGGTGATACCATAGGAAATACATTCAGTTCCTTGTCACTGCTATTTATACAGTGCTCACTCACCATAAATGCAGCTAGTAGTGTCCTAGATCTAAAGCAGGGTGAAATGGTTCCTTATCACCATCATCAAGTGGCATTTCCATGGTACTCAGTCACCATAAGTGCAGCCTGTGGTGATGACTCACCATCAAAGGCACATTTAGTTCCTTATCACCATTACTGAGCAGCATTTACATAGTACTCTGTCACTGTAAGTGCAGCCTGTGATGGTGACTCACCACAAAGGACATATTTAGTTCCTTATCGCCATTATGGAGCAGCATTTATATAGTACTCTGTCACTGTAAGTGCAGCCTGTGGTGGTGACTCGCCACAAAGGCCATATTTAGTTCCTTATCACCATTATTGAGCAGCATTTATATAGTACTCTGTCACTGTAAGTACAGCCTGTGGTGGTGACTCACTGCAAAGGACATCTTTAGTTCCTTATCACCATTATCAAGTGAGATTCTTATGGTCCTCACTCACTACAAATGCAATTTGTGATTACTGATCACCATGTCTTTGTTTGTTTGTACAGTATATGGTACGTGTTTAAACTATATACAGGCCTTGTTATTACCACTTTGAACATCATGGTTATCCGATTCTGTTGATTCAGTACTTGTGGTGATACACCAGTTATGTGGCTAGACCTACAAACTGACAAGAGCCACTATCTAGGCTATCCTAGAAGTCTTAGGAGGGTTACAGGTTTGCTTAGAGTGTCTATGGTATTGAGACTCAACAGTTGAACACCCTCGGAGCTTCAAAACTCATTACTAGCTGTCAATCTTGGACTTAGCTAGCTACCAAGGATGGATAACTTAGAAATAAGCTCTATTGGGGGACAAGTACTGTCAAGGAGCCTAACTAACTGGTTTACCTGATCAGTTGATGCCTATCTATACAAGAAGTATCAAGTGTTAGCTACAGGGTTTAACTATGAAGTCATGTGATGGCTCCTTGGAGAGAAAAAGGAAGAAAGAGATTGCAGAGAGAGAGCTATAGACCCAGAAAAGCACCTGACTATGCATCACAATCATCATAAGACCCGACCACATGGTAGTCTTGATAATACAAGACTCTTGGGATGGAAAGCATCAGATATAGGGGTCTCAGAGGACTTCCAACCATCTGCCACAGCATACAGACAATCGAAAGGCCTTTCTAGGCTTGCCCAAAACCAGTGAAATGTGTTTCAACACACACATAGCATATGTCTTCAGAAATAGCAATTCTGAGGAGGTTGGAAATTCAAATATACAGAATTGGTGGTGCAGCATATGGATACCGACTCGCAGTGTTGCCTTTCTATGTCATTTCTCATCAGTTTTGACTCATTGGACTGAGTACACACATGGCCATTGTAGTTTTGTTTTGTTTTGTCTATATTTATCAATTTTGTACAGTATATAAGACCCGAGGATGGTAGAGAATTATGCCCCCCTTGCCTACCCTTGGGTATTTGGCTCAGAGCAATACTATGTGTTTGATTGATTGATCTCAAGTGCAAGATTAGTTGCTAAGTTTTGGTCTTGAGATTGGTCTTGTGAATGGAACTTGTCTGGAATTGATACCTTGATTGGTTGGGATTGGAACCCATCAATTGAACATTGAACTAAGGTCTTAAGAACAGAACTTTTGCAATAAGTCTTGCAACCCAAGCAAACCACTTTGAAAGAAGTTTGAGTTTGCGATTGAACTTTGCACATTTTGAGACTGAGGAGCTTCTATTCTAAAGATAGACTCCAACCTATACTAAGCAAAAAGACTCTAAAAAGTCATTTGCAGAGGCCTTCTCTTGTGACAAATTAACTCACACCCCTGGAATATAAAGAGAGACTATTGCATCTAGTAGGAGCTAGTTGTAGTGTGTGTTTTGGTGTTGGTTGGTTGTTTTAGTTTTGTGGCTCACTTCTGCTAGACTTCCCTCAGGCCATTGCCTTTCTGCTTGCTTCTAGCACCTGTCTCAAAGTGTCAACAGCCCTGCTCCTGTGCAGGACCTGCCCTTGAGCATTCCTATCATCAGGACAGTAGCCTTTTCCTGATCCAAGGTTTTCCCTCATTGAGGTTTTACTTGGGCAGGTTTTGATGCACCCGATCCTTGCTCTTAGTGGGTAGTCTATGTACTTATTATCACACTGGGCAGGGTCTTCTGTCTTCCTCCAATGCTCCAAGACTGCCTGGTGTCTGAACCTCAGAGTTCAGGAGTAATACTCCTGTGCTGAGGTTCATATTAGCACAGGGAGAACAACAACTATGTACTTGGCTTGAGCTAAGAGCCATTCATGGTAGTCACATTTGATTGTCTGGCTATACTGAACCATATCAATGTCTGTCCAGTAGAAGAGAAATGGACTACAGACAGTATATATCACAGATAAAACAGTAGTAATTGCTAAATGAAACAGTTGCACAATTCTAGTTTAACAGGTTGAGATAACATCTGAATGGTTAGAGGACTGTTGACTAAAAAAGGTGGGAACAGTCTTTGTATGAGTGTCTGGTTCATTATCACCAGAGTGCTGTTCTACAGTTCAGGAAAGCAATTTCTGACAACTGTGGCAAACAAATTTTGCAAAGGTTTCTGACCTTTCTCACTATACTCAAGTGGGCTGAGAATGTATTAAAACATTGTATTTTGAGTATATCTACAACTTCAACTTGGTACTTTGACAAAATTCAAAATGCACACTAAAAATTGAAACAAAAGTCAGGAACAAATACTGGAGGGTTAGGAAACTGATCTAAAGTCAGAAAGCATTTTCTTTTGCTTTTTGCAGTGCAATAAAGCATCTTCAGGTACTGATGTAAGTGCTGGTGTAAGTGCTGGTGAAACACTTCAGGCTGAAGAAGATTGTCCATGGTGGGATTACAAATGCTCTTGAGTTTTTTTGCTGTCTCCAAAGTGTTGTACACAAATATTTTGTGTATATACCTCACAAGGATCTACTTATAAAAGGAACACAAAGGGAGGAGAGATCCTCAGAATCATTACTATCCCAAGTAGGTTCATCAGACAACTCAGCAGAGCTGGAATTGCTACAATAATCAGGATCCTGCTGATCTTTGGGTTCAACAAGTACTGGGATGGAGCAAAATCATTAGATCCTTGTTGAGTATGAAGAGCAGATGCTATCAGCACTCTTTTTTGCAGGCTGGCATTTGGCACAAATAGTGCAAAGAGTGACACAACAACTGCTAATTATTATTTAATATGTGATGTTGTTCAACATGAAAAAATTGAAACAAGTGCCAAAAATTCAATTTTTTTTTAGAATCCCAAATCTTTTAGGTACTGTTAGTCCTAATCTAGTTTCCTGCACCTCCAAAATAGCTATGTGAAGCTCTGCAGAGCAGATGAAAATCCCTTCTGCAAACTGTATACCAGCTGATTTACAGTGGTTACCTGTAACCATTAAAACTCTTTACACTTGAGTTGCCACTTCAAGGTGACCCCTTGACTACTCCCTGACTGGCCAGTACATAATGCCTGCCAATGTCTGCAGTAAGATTTGACCCCCAGGGTACGATTATCTGCAGCAGTTATTGACTATGTGTGTCTTAATATTGGTCTTCTCTCAAGCCCAACTCTTTCAGTTCTTTTATATTAGGTTAAGAATGATACATATGCTCCTCAGCAATATTGTCTTGCTGTCAATCAATACAGGAGCAGTAACTGCAGTAACCATGTTGCTCTATTGAAACTATGCTGCATCATAATCTGATCTGTGCATATACATCCAGGACATTGTAAGTTGGTATGAAAAACCTCAACCTCACTTTAACCCTCCCAGATATGGATATGTGTTTGTCCTAAATTCACTGTAGTACCAGAGAGTGTATTCATCAGTCTTACATCTCTATCTTCAATATTGAGCACAAGGGACATCATCAGTTCTGGATGGACCAAGACTTGGAGTATATTCAGACCTTATGTAGTCTCATGTTACTTGCTAGCCACATAACTAGCCAACTTCATAACTTAAAAAGCCACAATTGTATGAAATAGCACAACTGGTACTCAGACTCAGACTTGTCAACAAACTGCAGTGGCTGGAGTTTTATCAGTGGATTTTGCCTGCTTAAAGATGAAACATACAAAGGCAAGCTTGGAGAATGAGATCAATGCATCCCTGAAGAGATATAGGTAGAGATAATGCACCATATGTTGATTCAATTTTGTCCCATATGTTGCACTCCTTGCATAGGGAAACAGCTTGCTCAAGGATTTAAGATCAGAAGCCCAAAGCATGGTGGCATGCTCGGTGACAATAATTGACACTGTAAACTGGGATATGAGATCAGGACAGATAAAGAGGAAAGAGACCAGCTGAAACCAGTATAACACTGTCATGGTATGATGAGGGAAGAATTTGAGAAGGTATGAAAAAAGGACTGGTGAAGACATGGGGGAGATTCAAAAGTTACTTAGACCTTCAAGTTATATGGAATGTGGGTCATTGGCAAGATCTCATTCTTACAAGAAAACTACATCCTTTCATTTCTCAATGGATACAATCTCCAAAGCATCACACCACAGAATACACCAGAACCCACAGGTCAGGAGTTGACATCTGACATGTGCCCAACAACTGAAGTCAATAAGGACAAAATGGTTGATAAACCCTATGCAAATGTGTTGGGGAAGGTCATGTATGCCCAAGTTGGAACTCAGTATGATATCTCAAATGTGGTGAAGAACCTCAGCTGTTTCCACATCAGTAATCTCAAGGTTTTCTTTTTGACTTTCTTTGCTTGCCAGCTTGTCTGCAAGCTAAAAAGTAAGCAAGTCTGCAAGGTGAAGTCTGGTAGCACAGGATTTATACTTGTTTAGTACTTAGTTTGTCATCTTGCATACCTTTTTTTAGCTTTTCTGCTTGCTACATAGTTCATGTGATTAGTGCTTTTTTGAAAATTGAACCTACCTTGTCAGCTTGCCACTTTCTGGCCTTTTTTGCCTTTTTTTGCCTTTTTTTACCTTGAGCAAGGCGTGACAAGCATTACTAGAAAATCCTGATGCAAAAGAACCTGGGTATTATGCATTGGCAAGCACTCCTTCACTTGCTAGGCTATCTAAAGGCTACAGCTCAATACAAAATCACTTACCAATGGAATATCAGCAGAAGATTGGGTGAAACCAATTCGGTATGTGGATGCAGATTACACTGCATGCAAGAATACATGTAAGTCCACATTGGGATACAGTAATGTCAATATAATGCAGCCTCTAAATGATATAAGCTGTACAGAACAGCAAGGGTACAGACTGCAGGTGTCTGATTTGGATGTGTGTTTGCACATTGCCAAGCTTAGCCAAACTGGTCTAAATATATTCTGACAGCCATTTTGGGGGCTTGTCAGTGATGATATGACTAGTATAGATCTATGGTTAATATTAACTCACTAGAGGCAACTGTTATGAATTCTCTGAAACACGTGCCTTATCAGAACCTTACTTCATTTTCACATTCATATCACGCTATCTTTCATTTCCCTTGTCCGCTATCATTTAAATTAATTTCTGATAGTTTATCGCAGAACATGTGGCACTGATAGCTTATCTTTTTCCCTTGTTATCTTCTTGCTCCGCTTATGCTTATTCATCAACCAGATAGCTACTCAGTATTTAAGCACTGTATTCTTTAGTTTTGGTATTATAAGTTCTTCCGAGTCTTTGAGTGGCCTGATAAGCTCTCATTTTGCTCGTCGCCTTACAGCAACAGTTTGGGAGACAGTTTGATGGGGGCAAAGACCAAACAAAGGCAGGTAGAGGCAGTGGTCAGAGTTATCAGATTAGCAAGGTCACATGACCTACAGATAGGTAGGTTCCCTTGATAAGGCCTTAAAAATTTAATCAACATCTGTTACTTAATTTTTTTTCCAGTACCCCCTTGGATAGTTTGCTGCAAAAAATAGAGGTCAGGCAGAACATCTGAAAATTTGCATATTGAGCTCATGGCCCTCTACTTATGCTTATTGGCCATTGATCTATGTACTATGTTTGGTGCCCAGACATGTTGATGGAAAGGAGAAAGGATTTTGATCTGGGAACTGAAATTTTCTCAGGACAAACAAATGCAAACATGCCAGATCCATGACCGGCTATGCCCAGACCAACTTCAGTGGTCTGATCTCATGTATGATGATACCAGATATTGATGTGCTTGATCTTATGATGATCCTTTGTGTTCTTCATGAGGTGCACTGATCCCAGGTTGTCCTTTAGTACTGCTGGTTCAGACTGTGGAAACCCAATTTCATTGCACCACAAGTGCATCCATTGAGCTTGTTGGGCAGCTCTGGATAGTGATATATATTCAGCTTCAGTAGTTGACAGTGCTACAGTTGAACTCCAAGATACTGGGGTCCCTGCCATAGCAAATACATACATGTTTGCATTTGTTTGTCCTGAGAAAATTTCAGTTCCCAGATCAAAACTTTCTCCTTTCCATCAACATGTCTGGGCACCAAACATAGTACATAGATCAATGGCCAATAAGCATAAGTAGAGGGCTATGAGCTCAATATGCAAATTTTTAGATATTCTGCCTGACCTCTATTTTTTGCAGCAAACTATCCAAGGGGGTACTGGAAAAAAAAATTAAGTAACAGATGTTGATTAAATTTTTAAGGCCTTATCAAGGGAACCTACCTATCTGTAGGTCATGTGACCTTGCTAATCTGATAACTCCGACCACTGCCTCTACCTGCCTTTGTTTGGTCTTTGCCCCCATCAAGCTGTCTCCCAAACTGTTGCTGTAAGGTGACAAGCAAAATGAGAGCTTATCAGGCCACTCAAAGACTCGGAAGAACTTATAATACCAAAACTAAAGAATACAGTGCTTAAATACTGAGTAGCTATCTGGTTGACGAATAAGCGTAAGCGGAGCAAGAAGATAATAAGGGAAAAAGATAAGCTATCAGTGCCACATGTTCTGCGATAAACTATCAGAAATTAATTTAAATGATAGCGGACAAGGGAAATGAAAGATAGTGTGATATGAATGTGAAAATGAAGTAAGGTTCTGATAAGGCACATGTTTCAGAGAATTCGTAACAGTTGCCTCTAGTGAGTTAATATTAACCATAGATCTATACTAGTCATATCATCACTGACAAGCCCCCAAAATGGCTGTCAGAATATATTTAGACCAGTTTGGCTAAGCTTGGCAATGTGGCTGCACTTCATTCTTCCCAGTCTCTTATATCCCTCTGTTCTAAAGTTTTGGAATCTCAGCATACACTCATGGATACTCAGAACAAGCTATATGTGTGGAAGAAATGTTTTTTACATCTCAAACTATCACACTCACGGCTACTGACTGCCTACAACAATGTCATCAACTTCAAACTGAAAAGCATGGAATTTTCATACCATCTGTTCAACATCTCTTCTGTGACCTAGCCTGGTGCAGTGTATCTGCAGAAAAGACACCACATGCCTTCAATGCATTCACTGAACTTATTGGGATCAATACCAGATGTGCTGTCAATTGACACACTGTTGGCCATGAGGGTGGAAAATTTGAAGAGATTCAGCTAGCTTGGGAGATCCATCAAACATCAGATCTCTGATTTGATATGGTCTTTTCACTTGATCTCTAATGATTCACAGTGCTTGTCAAAAGTGGTGGTGGGACTACACACTGTGGAGTTACAATAGAATCACAGCACATCACTATGAAGATGCTGAGCTATGAGCTAGGAACAGATATACAAATACCTCTACTTGGACACCAAAGACATGTTGACTATGCTTTGGGGCACACAGCTTTGGAACAGGTTGATGGATTGGAGGAGATAATTGCCAAGAATATCAGTGTTTATAACCAAAGTCCTCTTGGTCAGCATGATGTGGTCTCGATGGAACTGGCAGAGTACTACAAAACAAAGGTTGGGGAGCACAGGAACCATGCTTCCAATGGCAAAAAGGCCTTCAAGATTGCAGAGGGATGTAAAAAGGATATGATTTTTTCTGAATTCAAGTGTTGTGCTCTTGCCAAAATGGATCTTGATGAACATGCAGAACATATTGTTTGAATTTCTGATGAGGATATCCTGGCTGAAGCAAAAATCCTGGCTGATAAGTTGATGGAACTGTGAGTGTAGAATTCTTCTGAGTGGTCTCTAATCCACTGTCAATGGCCCATTGGAAGAAAAAAACAGCAATATTGAACCGAATACTTGAACATCAGATCAGGGAGAAAGAACTGAAAAAGCTTCCAGTTTCACATCAAGAGTTAACACTTCTGTTTGTCTTTGGTGGTTGTTGTGCCCACAAAGACATGAATGTGCTCAAATATGGATGTATTGCAATGGCCAAGGCCTGGATGGTAAGCAATTGTCCCCCTCTGTCCCTCCTCCCAAACAAGGCTAATGCATCAACAATTTGTCTATCTGATAATCCAGACTGTGCTGCACTTAAAACAGCAATTGATTCAAGTGCTGGTGGAGGTGTTAAACTTACAATGGGGAACCTGTTATGACACAAGAATGGAGAGACTTGATATCAAGATCAGCATTCAATGTATATGCAAGAGGAGAAGAAACTCTTACATGATCTCAACAAGGGTGAGAAGTTTGCCAATACTTCCACTGTTTGTTATCAGTCCTACTCTTATGCTGCTGCTGAGATTGTCTGCTTCCATCCATCTTACACCCAGCTCATCAAACAAACTGCTGATGCAAAGATTGAGGTGCCTTCAACAATGTTGAAGCAAACATGCTGAAAGGACTTTCCTGTCCTTCAACTATGGCTGAAATTTGTTCTATGGTGTTGTACAGGCTACTTGTTTCTTGGGGTTACCTTGCAATTGTTCATGAACCAGGTGTTGATCTCCTCAATCTAATGGACCTGGATTAAAAATTGTGTACTTTCTGTCAAAGAATTGCAGACAATCCTCATCTTCTTCTCTGTATTGAAGATATTCCCCATGGACCTACCAATCTAACATTTGATGGTTCCCCACTCATGGATCGTATGCTAATTGGTGCCATCAAACTACTTGAACCAGATCTTCCTGATCTGAAACTCATGATTAGGACAATGTTCTCAAAAGGTTGGATCCAGTTTACTCCAGAGTTTTCAGTTGGTGGTCTCATTGATTCCTTGAGCACTGAAGCCCTGCCACAAATGATGTCAACAAAGGCACACTTGGCTCTTACCATGTACACATGCATTATCATCCCAGCTCAACTGCATACTCTTTCTCAAATCAGACTCAAGTAGACTTGAGTAGAATGCAACAATACTGAAAAGTTCATTCTGGCAACTGCTACAGAAGAAGATCACCTTTTCATGATGAGGGAAGCACAAAAGGAAGGAGCAAGTGGCTGAAGAGCAAAGTTCCACTGGCTTAAAAATCATCAAAACAAGGCTATGATTGCCATGCAGAAGAAGATTGTGACAGTGAAAAAGAAGCAGGAGAGAGCAGTTTGGGTTACTGGCATCAGTCTGGATCTTGATCCCACACAACAATTTATGTTTTGTTTGGTTCATCTCTAGTGCAAGATTGACATGTTTGATTCGAGTTTTTTGGATGATTTTGAAGTTTGATTTTGGGCTGGTCATCCACTGGTGCAGTGTTTGGTGTTGTATATTAGTGCCTGTGTTTTCTAGAGCACAGGAATGGAGTTGGTCTCACAGTGCTACAACATGTGATTTGAGGAGACAAATTTGGAGTAAGCAAATGGTATAAAAGGTCAGTAGCTCAAGAGTTCTAATCACCTTTCTTCCTCAAGTCAGTCCTCCAATATCTTTCCTTTGACTTTCATCTTGTATTACCACTCTTCCTAGGCTTTTTCTATTGTCTCTGGAAACACTTGATCAGCCAATATGGCCTACCAAAGGGTCTCTGATCATGGTAAGCTTTGGCATCACTGTTTACACCTCTCACCACCACTCCTTCCAGAATTACAAGCAATTGTGAAGAAGACCTTTCTTGAGCAATACTGAGTCTATACACCAATAGACGATGACAACTTCTTCGAGCTGGTCGTCGCTCTCAATCCTACCAATCCCGACTATGTTGACGATCTCAAAGCCACCAAAGAGTCTCTTAGTAATGAGAAAGCTGGTTCTGGCTTTCTCAAGCTTGCATCTGCGGGTGGCATCCTCGTCTGGCACCTCGACAGCAAGATGGGACACAGGTCGTGCAATAAGACAGGTAGTAATGGTTTCTCTGGTGCCAAGCTCCCTTCCAGTTTTCAAAGTGGGACATATGATGTAAGTGATTACTGGGTCTAGGGGCTATTTGTATCTGTTTGAGTTGCCAGGGTATAAAAGAGTTGCACGTGTAGATATGGACCTTAGATTTTATCTTTCACATTGTACTAGTAACGAGCCAATATACTCAGTCTTGTTCACTCAGTGTGATCTATTATCTACCAACTTACAGTTTTTTGAATGACCAATTCAGTTGTTCATTTGTTACTTGTGCAAATGGTGAAAAAATCTGGACGCAAGGCTGCTACCAGAACCAGAAACCAACTGACCATTGTCATTGGTAATCCTAATATCAGTGGTGAGTTCAATTCTGAATATGCTGCTAACTGTTGGGATAACGAGGATCCTCCTCTACCCTGTCGGTCTCGTTCTCAATCCCGCTCTCGTACTCGCAATACTAGTCCTGTCGAACGGACTGGTACCCCTTTCGTTCCTAGAGGTTCCTCTGGGTCTCAACAAACGTCGCATATTCGAGGAATACCTGGCTCTTCATATATTGCGAACAATGCCAGTTTGCGTAGCCCATCCACGGCTGCCTGGGTATCGGGTGGATCCCCAAACTATGTGGATATTCCCCCAGACCAATCTAGGTCCATTCGATCTGAACTGAATAGTGGGAGATTTAGTCGTCCGATTGATGAAAGGGATGTGCATTCCAATAACACCCTTCGATCGAGGACCAAGCCTCCCTCTATCCCCACTACGATCCCGGAACAGTCGGATTGATCTAAGCATAGCAGTAAAAGGTCTGGCGACCCTCCATCTCATACTAGCTCTGTTGAACCAATGCCTTCTGCTGAAGCCGGTCATCATCGAGCTGGAAAGCAGAGGCATCATGGAGTGGATGAACTTGAGGGAGAGGATGATTTTGATATACAACAGGAACTGTACAATTTGTCCCGGTTTCAAACCGAGAAATTAGTATCTGGTAAACTGTCATCTGAAATCAAAGGTGAATCGGATGAATTAAAACAGTTTGTGGAGAGTATGAAAAAGGGACCAAGAAGATGCCCTCCGAAATCGTAGATTATGCTACGCTTGAGGCATTGAAACTATTTGACAGTATTCTCAACAGTGCATCCTCAGAAATAGTGAAGTCAAAAGATTTCACGTTGGCTGAAGACAGTGTGCTACTCCTTCGTGCAAAGAAAAAATTGAGTCGGTATCAGTTGATGGGCACATTTGATGAGTCAATGTCCCCTAACACGACTGGAATCAACTCTCGAGAGTCAAGTAATCGAAAAGACACTCGCTTCCTTGGTGTACCTGGCAATAGTCAGTCAGGTCATGTAAAGAGTGAGCGGAGATTGTCAGGAGTACTGCAAACTCCAGTCAATGGCAAACGGGAGAAATACTCTTCCATAGCCGACTGAGTGACCAGTACTCCATTTCTGAATTGGGTTGATCAGTGGAAAAACCAAGTTGCAAAGCAAAGTATTCGCAACCAAGAAATTTGTGAAATGGGAATGACGACTATTCCTGATCAAGGAATAGGATTCGACCAGGAGGGAATACCTTATGAATTGAACAATCCTCCTCCCCATGTGAGGGATCGTTCATTTCCTCCTCTTAGTAACCCTGAAATGTCGAGCCATGCTTCTAGAGTAAAGGGAGAATCAGTTCCTGCCTCTGGAATAAACGGCAGAGGTGGAGACCCACCTTCTGACGGCTCTGATGATGATAATGACTCATCCAAAAGCTCAGATGAGTCTGGCGATGATAGAGACCCCAGTGGTGATAAGTCTGATGGACCTGATGGTTCAGACGACTTGAATGGTACTACCAGCGTTCAGGGAACGAATCCTAGTAATGTAGTAGATGGAATGAGGAATGGATCTAGTTCCTCTTCATTGATCGTCCCGGGACATCAACAGCCTCAATCAGGTCGTCGCAGTACCTATTCAGCCTGGGAATTTAGATGTGAATAAAAGCCGTAGTCGAGGACGAACATCACATACTCCCCAAAGAGAACTTCATGATGAGATGTGATCCCGACTCTCGCAATTGATACTTCGAGCTGTGGGAAGGGACTATGTCGGTAACCCCATAAAAATGAAACTCGAAGAACCTACCAAGTGGAACAGAAGAAACCCATCTAAGTTCGAGGAATGGCTACAATGCGTTCTTCGATACATAGACTTAACAGGATTGAGTGGACCCGCTCGTGATTCCCAACATGTTTGATTCTTGGGGATCTGTCTTGATGGTGAAGTGTTGGCTTGGTATAACACAGTAGTAGACCCTATTTACTCGTTGGGACAGGTCCGCTCACGCGATTGGACCTTTACTGATTCAGTATGGGCTCTTTACAGTCATTTTGTACACAATGTTGCCCTGAACAATGCGACACATGACTTCAAACATGTCATGTGGCGTGAGAGCACTGGAATCAGTGGCCTCTATTTTGACCTGATCAAATATGCATCACGGATGTTGAATCTGCCAACTGATAGCACAATGGTTGATCGCATAATGAACCAAATCCCTTCAGAAATGAGGGAGTGGTTGATTGACAAGAAGAATATCGTACCTGAACTAATCCAGAGTAAGAAACTGGTGAAGTTGTGTCAGAGATACGAATACAAGCAAAAAGTGTTGAAACATTACCAAGAACAGGCCAGCGAAGAGAAGTGACGATTAGCTGGGTCCTCCCAAACTAATCATGTTTCGTCTTCCTGACACCAGTCTGGTGAATCGAGGAATCATCCTAAGGACTCTCAACATCACGATCGTACAGATGCCAAGAGACCTTCTGGACATGAAACTCGTAACGATCAAAATAGAGAGAATCGTACTGACCGTCATAATGAACACCATCATGATCATCGTGAGTCGCGTAACCAACCCAAAACAGGTGATGATCAGAAGCAGAATAACTGGCGTACTGATAGACCTCAAACATCATCAAGTAGGGCAAAACCTGATGATGTTTGCTGTGACTGTAATGAAAAGGGTCATTGGGCGGGAGACAAGGTCTGTAAGAACCCAAAGAAACCTCATCGTAGTGGTTTCCAAGCCATGCACAAGGATGGATTAGCTTCTGATCCACCCGCCGATGAACACCCAAGTGAGATTGTACCCTGCGCAGGAGCTAATGCAGCTCTCGACTCTGAATTACCCTTTGAAGTGATTTGAGCAATTGCTGAGGACAGTGATGATTCGGATGGACTCGAGTATTATCTGGATAGTGAGTCGTCGTCTGGTGAAACACGGGACTTCTATGAGGATGGTATGCAGACAGATGGACATAGTGACTTCAAGCATCATGAAGATGAATGACATGCCCCTATTCAAGTAGAATCCAGTTCGGATGACTTGGAGTAGTACAGAGGTATGCCAATGATTTGATTATGCATCGGACAGAGTCAAACCATCGAATCGTTGCTGATAATGGTATGGAGTTAAATCCTATCCACACTCGACTGCAACAGATATACGTTGATGAATGCAGACAGCGTGTGTATCAACAGATGATGAGAGTTAGACAATGGAATGGGTATCCCCCTCATTCTGATTCTGAGTCCGGTTCTGGATCAGATATATCTTACAACATGTGGGATGAATACACTGACTCTGACCGAAGAAGTAGTTCTGACTGCTCTTCCAGTTCAGATGAAAGTTCTGACTCGATCCCATCATTGTTGATGGATATACCTGACAATGATGCCAACAAGTTGTATATCTTGAATCTCATTGATCTGTCATTACATGGGTTTCCGGGTCAGTTGCAGTTAGTGCCACCCCTCATATATGATGAATTACTTATTGAACATGAATCGATAACAACACACCTAGCTGGGATTTGAATCATCGATGAGTCCCTGTGTTGAGTTCCTCTGCAGGAAAGCTTACAGGCGATTGAGACTGGTAATACTAGTCCTGATCCCCCTCGTGGGTTTTCATTGGTAAAACTTTTGTCGAGGAGCATCGAGCGTCTGTTACAAATGCCTGATGATAACTGATGCTTAACTATGATGATTAGCATCGGAAAGATGAAAGCTTACATGATGTTTGACACTGGGAGTACGAGCGATTCGTTAAGTCCCGATTTCACTTGTGTCGCTGGTTTGAAGGTCTTCAGTTTAAACAAACCTTTAAATGTCCAACTTGGAACTGTGGGGAGTCGGTCTCGTATCAACTTTGGTACTAAGGCTGTTATTCAACTTGCCTCAGTAGAAGAAGAATACTATTTCGATGTGTTCAATATCGATTGTTATGATTGTATATTGGGAACACCGTCCATGCAACGGTTTGGGATAGTACCTGATCTTGCAAATAATGCGATAATCATACGGGGTGTCATGTATCCTGCCCTCAATTCAGAGGAGGATACAGTAGAACAGACGCGGCGATCAGCTGTGAGGGTAGTTGAAACTCCCCTGCAGGCTGTATCATCCTCTAACTGACTCCCAGCACCAGACTCTGATTCAAAAATGGTTCCTTCAATTCAGAGGAGTGGCGCTGGTTCAAGTGGGGAGCCTATCCATGAAGAGATTGAACACCGACCTACTGGAGATGTTCAAGTATGGATCATCGAAAGTGGGGAGGAACTCAGTGACAAAAAAATTGATGATGATGTGGAAATAGTGCAAGAGTTTTCATGCACTAGATTTGCACAAAGACATACCGAAGACCTCCGATACACTCGGACAGTCAAATATCTTCAGAAAATGAATGAAAAGGAAGAAAATTTGGATCCAGATGATGTACCAGGTGAACCGCACGATTTCGTCAACTCACGTTGTCTGAAATTGAATTGAGTTTGAAAGTGGATGGCCCCTGGAAAAGGAGGACATTCCGTTTCTTTGTGAGCGATGGTTCTGCACCAATCATGATATCATGACTGGTACACCGGAAAATTTACCTCCATTTTGAGGGATTAACCATCATATTCCATTAATCAATGATAAAAAACAATACAGTTATTACTTACCTCAGTGTCCTGATGCGTTGAAATTGCAGTTGATGGACAAGATCGAAAAGTATACTCGTGCTGGATGGTGGGAACCAAAAACAGTTCCCCAGGCTGTGCCAATGCTTTGTATCCCTAAAAAGACAGGGAAACTTCGAACGGTGATAGACTGTAGAAAACGGAATGACAATACCTTGAAGGATGTCACTCCATTCCCGGATCAAGATCAGATTTGCCTTGATGTCGCAAAGGCCAAATTCCGATCTAAAATTGATATGTCTGACGTGTATGAACAAATACACATCGAACCTAGTGATGTTGACAATACTGCATTTGCTACCATGTATGGTACATACATCAGTCATACCATGCAACAGGGTGATTGCAACGCACCTGCTACTTTCCAGAGGATAATGACCATGGTTTTCCATGAGTTCATAGGACGATTTGTTCATGTTTACCTGGACGATATCTTTGTCTTTAGTAACTCGATTGAGGAACACGAGAATCACTTGAAGTTGGTGTTTGATCAACTTTGAGCATTCTCATTCTTTCTACAGGAAGTTAAATGTCAGTTGTATGCAGCGGTGATGGACTGTCTGGGTCATTTGATAGATGACCAAGGTCTGCACTGTGATACTGATAAGTTGAGTCATATTTGGGACTGGCAAGAACCTCAAACATACCTTGATGTTCAACAGTTCCTCGGATTAGTTCAGTACCTCTCTCACTTCTTGCCTGATGTAACTGCGTACACTGGACCACTTGCTATGATGGTTCAGAATGGGAAGTCGTTTTAATGGAGACCTCTCCATCAATCATGTTTTGATTCTATCAAAGCCATGACAGTTAAGACATTGATATTGAAACTGGTAGACCCACTGTTGAATGAACCAATCTGGCTCATTTGCAATGTGTTGGTATCTGGAATTGGTGCTATGTACGGTCAAGGCCCTACATGGCAACAGTGCAGACCTGCAGGGTTTATGTTGAAGAAATTCACATCCGCTCAACACCACTACTGTGTATTCGAGTTGGAAACTTTGGGAATACTTGAGGGCCTCCTAAAATGGGAGGACAAGTTACTGTGCATACAGATTCATGTGGTTACTGACCACAAGTCCCTCGAGTTTTTCAAAACTCAATGAAAGCTTTCAAGTCTTCAGTCACGATGGATGGAATATCTGTCATGGTTTGACTTTGATATTCGTTATGTGAAGGGAGAGACAAACAAGGTTGCAGACAGTGCGTTGTCTCGGTATTTCGAAAGCAATACCTGGGAAGATGTTACACCTCCTGAAGAATTCGTTGAAAGGGAACCTCACCATGCAGTGACAGGAAAATGAGGCGAGCCGACTACGCTACTAAGAACGAACTGCCTAAGCGAAGGAGGCGAGGTAACTAAACCACAACCACACAACCCAACGCAAAAGGTAGCACTCTCTAAGTACCGCCCTGACGCTTCTTCTAAGTAACAGAGATGTTCTATCCCCTTGTAAGTACGTGAGACCGGTTTAACTACAAAAGAGACACACTTCGAGTTGACTTAAGCGAACTGTGATGTTCCGATTAAAATCGTTAGGTAAGACCTAAGCGTTGCGGGTGAGACTCTGATTAAGAGATCTCAAGGGTCACTGTGCGAAACAATGAAGGAGGGTGTTCTTTAAAACGAATGGAGACTTCTCTAGAAGTGCTCAAGGTGCCAGAGTTCGAGACCGTGGACTTAGTTTGCCAATGTGAGGAACACGGGTCTTGGATGTGCTTAGGGAATGACTCCTTAAGGCAGGCGGCGGCAAGTGCGGAGGAACTGTTCTGGCTGTTAAGTGGTACTAAGTCCGTCGGCAATGAGTGCGGCCTTGAGGATACGGGAGAGGATGAGGTACTAAGTCGGTGACTCGCACGCAAGTTTACTTCAGTGACTACTGGAACTGTTCTGGCCCGCAGGCGGTACTGAGTTCGCTTAACTTCAAGTTGACGAGGTCTGGACGGGAGTGCCCGGATGCTCTACGATGCAAACGTTCCCTAAAGCGGTACTAGTCAGTCTTAAACGCA
>QLOY01011097.1:0-11236 GCA_003313965.1 Megacollybia marginata
TTTCGAGCACTTCCATTTCCAGCGCAGTCAGCCCGCCTCACACCGTGAGGTTCCTTTTCACCGTCCTACCCAGGTGGTCTCTAGATTGTTTCTCAATGTCTCTGCTGAGGCTCGCATGCTCTAGCGAACGTCTCTAGCTTTCTAGCAATGTAACTAAGTTGCATATTACGCGTTTACCTAACACGAGGATCTGCGACGTCGATCTTTACGACTATCCGAACTTGGCTAACTTGGCTAACCTACTCGGATGTTTCAACGCGGATCCCTTCCGTGTTCCTGCTGGGTTCTCTAAGTACGTCTTGTAGGACTAGTCAATATTCTCTATACAGTGTATTCTTTCTCTAGGTGAATCTAGGTGGTAGTTTGATAGTCCGCGAGCCCTGTCTCTCGATCGGGTGTACCGTTCTTAGCATACCACCGCAGGCGCTTGTCTTAGCTTCGAGTCGGATACAATAAGGCAGTACTATCAAGTACTATCTCATTCGTCTCAACTCTGGTCTATATTTGGTCTATTTGAGTGTTCAGCGGGCTTGTTACTCCCAGCTACACTATAGAACGCTTCCAGCGGATGGTTGTACCTCTGCGGGAGTCTTTCCCACGTTTATTTAGAGGCTGGTAGTGCCGAATTGAAAGATTTCAGGTCTGGAACAAAAACCAGCCTATCAGCGATGGCGGCATTTAGAGTGGTGGCATTGCCTGCCATGATGAATGCACCCTACTTTATATTATAGTGCAAAAATTCGGAAAAAATGGCATTAAATACAATGAAATATATTGCATTCAGTAAGTGATAGGCTCATATGCAGATACATGCAGCATTTCAATCTCCCAGCAAAGTGAGCAATGTCTCAGCTTCAGCCACCCCATCTTCTTCGTCATGCCCATCATCATCCTCTCCATGAATGGGTACGATTTTGAGGATGGGGTCGTGTTATTGTCAATGTCCCAGCCAGGACCAGTCTGAAGGTGTTTTCCAGGAAGAAGAGAACCAGTGAACCCTGGAAGCTATGACAGACACAGGAAGCGTCGACGGTGGAGATTATTGTAACGGATTTGTTCCAGGGAATAGAGATAAATTTGATGAGCAAGCAATGGGTCTTTCGGAGTGAAATGCTCGACCTGCTGCTTGAGATATAACTCCTCGTCACGCATATAGGTTATGAGTCTCTGTATCTCAACATTCAGTCTCTTTATTTCATGCCGTGCACCTTCCATCTTGAAGTGACGATCAAGAGCAAGCCGGCCAGCAACTGTGGCCCATGAACACTCTCGAATATCTTGGCGAGCCTCATGGAGAAGATTGAACTCAGAAAGGAATGAGTATTCAACAACCTCCTCCCAACGTAGCTGAGGTTTACACAAAGCTTTGGTGGTGATGTTGTATTTTTCGAGGGCAGTTCGGATTGCTTGGGATCGGACTTGCAAAGCCTTTGCTATATGTTTTCATTGCTTGTACCCTGTAAGCAGTCAAAATAGGGTATTTTTCAAACTAAAAAACTTCACCTGTTTGCGACATATTCATTTTGGTTAACTCGAACATCCATGCAACAATTAACCCTTCCAGGGCATCAAGACAACGACGGTATGTCCTCTTCTTCAATAGATCTGCTGCAGCGTTCCACTCCACTGAATCTTCCATCCAACGTTCATCAATCTTGGATTGTTGTTTGAAATCCTGGACTGCCTGCAGTGCCTTCATCACCAGCTCTTCTTTGTGCCAACGTTGTCATTCAACAGATTTCGTATTGTCGTGTTGGCCTGATATTGTTGGGTCTTGAATGATAATAAGACTTCGGGAAGCTGCCAGTGCATCACTACAGGATATATCAGCACTTCAAAAAGGAAAAAGGAAAGAGGAAGAGTTCGAACTTATGCTTCTTCAACGTCCACAGTTTCTCAAGGTATTCCATCCGCCAAACCTCTTGCTGTGGCTCTTCTGTCAGGCCCTGAAGGTATGCTCTCTCCTCGTTGAGCCATTCCGCAAACTGATGGGGTCCATCCATACAAAGATCATCCATTGCTTGAGCAAGCATTGGTGCATCACTCAAGATTTCGAGGGCTTGATGGTAATTATCACAAAGGATTTTACCTAGCCATGTAGTCAGCAACGAATGCCAAGTTTATATAGAATACATACTGAGATTCTGATATGTTTCGAACCGATCCAAGTGCTTCATGTACCCTACAACTGACTGATGACAATGGAACTTGCTTGAGTAGCGGGTTGTCCCTGCTAGAGCGTTGGAACGAGAGAAGTAAGGCTCACAGTTTTCAAAGTTTTTGAGGCCGGTAGTGGAAATATAATGACAGAGTTGCTTAAGTTGACAGCAGCGGTTATGACCATGACCGTGCAAGAGGCCAATGACACAACAAAAGCCCAGGGATTTTGCCAAGTCACCCAGGGGCGAACACTGAACCGTAATGGAAAATTTGCAGCCAATGTCATAGCCACAGCAGAGACCCTTGCTGAAAGAATGCAGCAGTTTATCAACAATGGCCAGACCATATTTTGCACTAATGAAGATCAATGAGCATATGAAGATAGCGAACTACCAATGTACTCACAGTTCGCCACTCTTAACCATGTCTGCAACCAGAAGGACAAAACCATGTCAACATAGATACAGAAATATACCACTTTCGTTGAATATGCCCCACATCGCGGAGCTCGTATCATTCCGCATGTTTTGCCAGCGGTCAGAGCATCAGTCTCAGCTGCAAGCATATCTTGCAGTGCATCGTTTGACCACCGGTCGACTTCATCTGCTGTTAAAAAGTAATCTTCACCACCCCATCTATTATCGAATCGTTCTGAAGATGACCCAGGAGCTCCATCATCAGTCATCCCTGACTGACGGCATAAAATGTGCTTCAGTGAATCATTGCCGTCCATAGAAAACAGCATTTGGAAAGGGAGCTTAGGCTCATCTTCCAATTGGTAGGTGCAACAGGCACATGTGTTCTTCAGACGCCAGTCTGGGGTAGCGCGATTAAGGGCTGCCTTCACTTTGAGATTGACACGCTGTAAGATTGAGTTATAGACGTCGAAGCTAATGGTGAAATGCTGAGATAGTGACGGTGCATAAGGACACTACAAGGATATTTGTTAGTTATGCAGAGAGCAATGAGAAGCCTTATGTGGTGAATTATCACACAAAGTCTTAACAAAGGCCTGGACACCGAGATGAGGACAACGCATACGTGCCACTCGAAAAACTTCCAATGTGCGAATTGATATTCCTAGGTGAGGTCTAAGGGGCGCTGAAGGCACAACTCCTTGGCGAAGGAGGGAGCTTGCTAGAGTAATGTCTGTATTTAACACTGGTAGTACAAAATGTTGTGTCGCTGCTGATGTGTTGGTCAACAAGCAGAGCAGAGAGGTTACACTTACAGAATAAATCCACCATGGTAATAAAGCATTCATCAGCCACTTCCTCACTAGCATCTTCGACATCCAGAGTATTCATACCATCCTGACTCCTCGACATACTCCAGTCCATGTATGCTTGTGTCATGGACTCCAGCAGTGCATCAAACACCTCAACTTGTATTTGTACTTGGTCTCGACAAGTGCGACCATCAGATCTATGTCTAAGTAAGGTGTAAAAATTTGTTAGCGTAGGTGACTAGCTGACATACCTCTTAGCTTTTGAGCAATCTTCTGTTAGCTTTTCCAGTATTTCCTTGAGTTCACTGCCATTGCCAGGACAGTGGATCCACGAAGCACTCCATCAAGCATCTCCCAATCATCGTTGTCGTCATGAGGGTGGCTGATATCAACAAGCATAGTGAGATCTTTGATTTCTTGTAACTTGTCGACATTCATTTCTGAGAAGATTATGATTCGTTAGCAATAGGATAGGAGCAAACAGTGAAACTGATCAGCGAAGCGAATTTCTTGGTCAAGTAACCTGGTCGCCTTTGCTCGAACAATTTGTCTGCAATTCAGGGTGAGACGAGAGACCCGTTCAAGACCACATCCAGCATGGTTAGAGGGACCTCATATTTTAGACAAAGAGAGTGTGTGGCGGTGCCTGCCATCACCCACCTTGCACCGTGTCATGGAATTAACAAAGTATGGATCATGTGTTCATACCACCACATGCAAGACAACCCTAAGACAACTCTTTGCACCTGCGCAACGCAGATTATTTTTCAAGTGACACTTCATTCAAAGTATTAATCGTTCCAAATGCACAGGATATACTTTCCACATACAAGCATTGGTGGGTAAGTGACCTCAAGTTTGTGAGCCAAATCTGCTGATAGCTTTGTGAATTGACACTCTTAGTGCTTCCATGCCTAGATTATTACTGCTAAAGTCCTCGAATATATTCTCTGAGTCATTTTACCACAGATTAAGTCAGTTGATTTGTGAAATGGGAACATAGTACCTTTTACTGTCCTACTTGTGACATTCCTGACTATCACTCCTTCATCTACTGGTCCATTGCTTCACTCTCAGCAATGTGACATCCTACAACATGGGTTTTGCTTGTGGCATGGGTCGATTTCCTCTGATAGGGGCGCATCTCTTGCTGGGCATCTTGGAGAGGTCATATACACCATGAGATAACAGACGATAAAGAGGGCGTAGACAAGTTCTATTATGATATACAGTATTACACTATACTAGGGTATATGATACTAGAATATTGGAAACAGTCATTTTTTTGACCTTATATGATCATATCCTAGTATATGGTACTAGTGTATACGAGCCTGGAAAGACGATCAGCCTGATGATTGTATTTCTTTTATTGACAAAATTATACTCTCCTTGTACATCGGATACCTTATGTGGACTATATACAGTGATCCTGGATGTGTTTATGTAGTCTCTAAGGCTGTACTGCTAAGAAATGGCTATTTGTGCAATGCTGGACATGTGACCATAATGGAGACAACGAGCACCCAGACGTGACTGAAGCGTACAATGATGATGAAGTACCCTCTCTGGAAGAACTAGCACAGTTCCGAGAAGGATTAGAGAAAAAGTGGGCCAATCAGAGGTCAGTTGTGTCTGATATTTGATTTCACCATAGCTTAATTCAGATTAGCAAGGCAGACACTGGGTGAAAATCACCATATTTTAGGGTGAAATAGATAAAAAGTATGTGTCAAATATTAATCAGGTTTCCTACCTACTTTTCTGCAAAATATGAAGGAAACAACAAAGGTGTTGTCTAAATATCTGAGTGGCAAACAGGTGCTAGATATTTTAAAAAATATTCAAACTATTTTTAAATATTGGCAAAGTCTTTAAAGGTGTTCCAAATATTTTTTGACTGCTTAATTTCCTGTTTTGTGCCTAAATCCTATTTGTTATCTCATACATGTTTTGCAGACAGTTAGATAAGAAGCTTATTTAATATCCTTTACGTAGTTATTGTCTATTTTGCTTCAAAATATGGTGATTCTCATCCAGTGAGAGCAACACCGGGCTTCTGCTCGTGAATTCATGCGATGGTGATGAGGAATGTGTGAGTGCATGGGGTGAGACCGATATATCTAGAAAGCCTGCTAATCCACACAGAGCACTGTGGACAACAAGACACTCCTAATATACACACAACCGCTTTGATATTCCGAGTTTTGTGAGGTTGGAAGGAGAGCTTTGCGAGGTTTCTATCTCAATAGAAGGTTTATTTTAAAGTTGTACTGATTTTCTAGAAAACGCGACAAATGTATTTCCTATAGACCAGGAGTGTGTTTAAACACCAAGGGTGTATGATAGAGGCTGGGAACGTATATCTCACAAATTCACAAATGGACAATCGCAATTTATCACAAAGTCGAACACAAATGCCAACCAAAAGACAAATCCAAGTCAAGATGTATGCAAATCCAAGACGATTCCTCAAATCAAGTCTCAAATCACATGAAGGATAGCACAAACACTGAAAACAATAGATATCCGAGTATGGAACCCAAAGTACAACAGGTAGCAAATCACTTGTCTATACTAGAACTTCGAGCCCTTTTATACAAATGCCAAGCAAATACTAGAATAGACAAAACACTTCCAAGCTTTCTTCCTAAGCTGATTCTGACTCATAGGAGAGGACGGAAGGCTTATCCAAACGCTCTCGACCATTGATGACTCCTTCCGATGGTCCCTCGATTACTACTTCCCTTATTGAGCCCTATCCGATTTTCTGAATCTTTCCAATACTCCTAGATAGGACGGTGTAGACCTTTCCAGGCCCTTGATCATCTTACAAGGAGACTGATCCTAGAGTCATTGTGACTCCAACATTCTCGATCCATGATCACTGAATTCTAGATCTGTGGAGCTGAGCCGATCGACATTATCCTGAGTGCCGGTGCTTGACCAAGCAGCTCCTAGACTATTTCCAGGTCCAAGCGGAGTCGAGTCCCAAAGCTTTCTAACTTTCCTGAGCATTTCTCTAACCATTCAACTTTTCTAGTTTTTCTGTAGCCTATTACTGTTTGCTTTCTAGATAGTCAAGTTTTCTAGATCTCTTGTAGATAGTTTGAATGTGAATGATATCCTTTCTTTCGCTAAGTAAACCCTCTGGCAAATACCCCATAGAGTCTAGCTGATTCATAAGTTAACCGTATCTCAAGTGATAGCTAACCCCAACTCATCAATCCAATTTTCTAGATCTCTAACACATAGCTTTAACTGGGCCGTAAGCTATAGCGAGTAATTCATAGAATGTGGATATCCAAGGCTTAGACTTATGTAGAGTATTGAAAGAGCCTTAGCCGAAAATCGGTCGTATCATCTCCCCCAAACTAAAATCTTCTGACTGTCCTCAGTCCAAAACTGATGGAAGCACATGTAATAAGTTTACTTTCTGATCCACCATGAGTTATATACCCTCGCAGATCATACTAGTAGTCCTACGACATACCTAGACTTCACAGGGAATCGTATGGGTCCATATGTATCCATACGTCCATTCAAATTTCCATATTGGTCCAAATTAGATGGCCGAGGCCGTGTTATGGCATGACATGGGAAAAGAAGCCGCGGTGTCTTTGTCTGATTTCCTCAAGATTTCCTAGTAAGTCGTTTTGAAATCCTCATATAAACTGAGTTTGAATTGAATTTCAACTTGACTCGTACAACCATGTCGCCTAAGAAACCAACCAGCAGCACCCCACTTTCAAAACAGAGCAAGACTCCAATCGCTTCTCCAGATAAGCCAGCAAGAACGTCGGTAAGTGTCGTTGATCACTATTTTTGCCTTTTTCAGAAACTCAACATTCCCTAGAAAAAGCCCAAGACTGGCACAGTTGCCACTGCCAATACTGATGCGTCTTCGAAGTCCAAACCCAAAGGTTCCAAACCCGTCATGGACACGGAGCGTACAGTGAGTATTCGGTCGTTGATTATTTCGATTTTTGTGCTAACTTTCTGACTTAAAGCCATCACCTAGCCCAACAATCAATCTCCCATCGACTCCTGCTCGCGTACGTTGATCTTTGACGCATCTGTCACCGCATAACCCTATTCCTCAGCCTGTCGCTTCTGGTGGTCCCGATAACGTGCAGTATGACGATGAAGGGGCCTTTATTGAGATTGAAGGGGTTGGAAAGTTTCGGTTGTCAGCCGCTGCCACTAAAGGTTCAGCGGATATTTCTAGAAGTCCTGTGGTACCTCAGGTTGTTCCTACGGTAGTAGTTGAAGCACCTAGGCCATCGTATTCGAAACTTGTAGCGAAACCTACAGATCCCATTGTCAAATCTTCCATCCCAGCGGTCGAAGTATTACTTCCCGCTGTCAAGCCTACTTCAAAATCTTCCAAGTCCAAAACTCGAAGCAAGAAATGCTCTCGTGCAGTTGCTGAGCTTGACGAAGAACCTAATGAAGAGGTTGAAGAGGAGAAGGAACCGCTTTGCTGAAGCAAGTGGAACCGAGCCCAGAGGGCGGAGGATAGGGTAAGTTTCCCCCTTTTTCTAGTATTTTCTCCCCTTTACTAGTTTTCTAGGAACACATGCTTGAGCAGACTCCTCAAGAGGTTTACCACAAGAGGAAAACCAAACAAGCTGCGAAGGTTGCCAATCGGAAACCAGTCCAAGTTCCAGCCCGCAAACTTCGAATCGTCAGCCCTCCCCCTGATTCCGAATACCATCCTGATGCTGATGAGGATGAAGACACGAAGCACAAGGCCATTGTTCGTAGAGAAACTGCCACGATTCTGAAGATGAACCAGTTGGAATCCACATCCGTGGAGAAACTGTCGCGTCGTTCAAAGAAGCGAAAGTTGGCGAAAGATTTTGATGAAGCCCAAAGCGTTGCTGAGGCTAACCCTGACTTTGGCCATGAGCCAAGTTTTGAACGGGTGGATCCAATGGATAAGGAGGACGAGTTCCGTCTCCTTTACAGTCAGGTGGAGACCCAAGATACTCCACTCGAATTCTTGATGGAACACCTCAAATCTCAGTCCTTAGTTATAGAACGCAAGGACTCTCGTCATATTATCCCTAACTTCTGACTCCCTCACAACATCTCAGGTCTCTACTTGATTTCCAAACACCATCGTCAACTCAATCTCAACAATCCTGGATACCCATGCACGAATTGCCTTGGTTCTGGCAAACAAAAGTGCGTTTTTTGAGGGTATCAACGCAAGTGTTACAGCTGCGAACAGTCCAAGAAAGGGGACTGTTCCTACGAGCTGAACACCTTAGGTGTTCAATACCAGCTTGAAGAGATTCAAGCTTTAACGAGTACTTCGACCGAAAGTGAGTGGTCTTTATTCTAAATTTCTAGTGACTAACATGTTTTCTAGATGTTGCAAACACCGTTTGACATGTTGCGCACCACATCCGTAACATCGATGTTCACCAATCCGCACTTTGAGACTCCTCGGCAATGATGTCCGAACCCTTTATGATGCTATCGAGACCATGCATCAACAACAGGGTGAGGAAGCCTTTCGACACCGCTTTGGTCCAGGTGTTACATACAAGTCGCTCATGACCGTTTTTCATCCAATCTTCTCGGATTTCACTGGTCTTGGTGGCCATACCAACACTCCGAATGTCATATCTTCGTATGAGGAAGATGCCAATGTTCGTCAAGTGCAGATTCGGGTCGATGATGACTCTGAGAACGTCGAAGGTGTGGATCAATCGCAAGAAGGTGCTGAAGTCAGTGAAGACAGCGACAATGACGAAGAAAAGGATAACTAAGGGAGTTTGGTGAAGTCGGAATATTTCTGAATTGTCTAAACTTTTGAGTAGCCACTCCCTAGTTTACTTTTCTCTAATTTGTATTACTATTTCTTGTAGCCCAATGCTTGTATCTAGTTTTCTTGTTTAACAAGACTAGATTATCTGTTCATGGTTCACAAGATTGTAAGTCCTGAATGGTTCGATCGTTTCTATTTCTAGAAATATGATCAATCTCATACCAGTACATTATCATCGCTCCATTTTCTAGATCATATCCGTCTTGTTGACTCAGAGATCGGGTCCGCAGCTGCTTATGAATTTGCCAAGGGCGAATTTATTTTGGCCTCTCCCCCAAACTAAGATCATAACTGTCCACAGTTATCAAAATAGTCGAGTCTAGGTTATTCCAAATCTAGAAAACTCCTGACTTGGAATCCTATAAAACTTGGGCATATTTCACTTTTTCTAGCAGACTTGTCTCTTAGTCGCTTCTTTCTACTACACATCCCAACTTCCAACAACATGTCCAACACAGTCGCGCTGATAGCTTTACAGGCCATATCAATAAGCTTGTTCAGTTCATCAGTGAGACTAACTCTGCAGCGCCTGCTTCTCTCAAAGCAGATCAAGTCGCTGAGTTTCATTCGATCTTAGGCAATCTCGTTGTAAGTTTATCTTTGAAAGCCAATTTTCTATATTTCTAACTTTTCAACAGAGCGCCGCTCGGAACAATGCCATGCAAGCCGAAATGTATATGTCGGTCATGGATAGAGCTGCCCAAACCTGCAAGAACTTCAAGCGTTATCGCGAGAGCTACAAGCTTCCCAACTCGTATACCATGTTGTATACCGATATTCTCAAGCGCAAAATTCCCAAGGAATTTCGTAAGGCAAAAAGTGATCCTCCTACTTCCGAAATCACATCTGACGTTGCGGAAATGCCCAAGAAGAAGGTGACTCTTCTTTTAACGTCTTCTTATATCAGCTAATATGTCTTTTCAGAAGAAAAGCAAGACCATTGTAGAATCTTCAACTGATAATGTATGAGTCACTAGTATTTCTAGTTTTCTAGAAAACATGCCAACCCATTCATTAGGATGTTGAGATGACTATCGAGACTGAAACAGTTGTTACCAAGGAAAAAGAGATTGCTATCCCTAAGGAAAAAGAGGACAACAGTGAGCGCCCTTCTATGGTTCAGGTCTTAAAAGGTCTGACCTTCCATAAAGGTGCCTCTGTTAATGGGTCTAAGGTATGTCTTTTTCTTGTCGACATCATTTCTAGAAATCTGACTTGGGCATTTAGGATACCACTGAAAGGCGCCAGGTAAGGTATCTCCCTTACAAGTTTATCCCTGGCATGCTTATCGATTCTTGATCCTATCAACAGGTAGTGGAAACCTTATCCCAAACCTGCAAAGTATCAGAGAACGTCGGCGAAAGTGACAGTGCTAGGAAACGTTCCCTTGACACCCTCATCTCCGCAGATGAAATGCAAAAACCGGGTAATAGTCCTTTCAACCATATTTCTAGAAACTGACTTTTTGTAGAACAAGAGGTCAGCCAAAGCTCCAAGCACCGTAAGCGATTGCTCAATGAGGCTCAGTACCTTTTCCATGCATTCACCCCCAACAATGACAAAGGAATTCGACGACGAATCAATGAATATCAATCCATGATTGCACTTGCAGTCGACTGTGTCTATCTCGATGTCCAGCACTATGATTTTCTTGTTGACCAGATTGCTATACTCGAGGAGAAGCTTGTTCAGCTTCAACTCCTGAGAAAATCCAACTTTCCCATACTTCTGAATCCAAGAAAGCCTAAATGGTTGAATCACATATCTTTTTATACACAATCCACTTTCCACTTATCTTCCTTAACTTCACTTGTACAGTTGCTCTTTATTTTCACTTAGTAGTCAAACTTCTAGATCTTTCGATCCTTTAGTTTCACTACTTCTCTTTTTCTAGATTTCGCTCCTGTTACTTTCAACATTGTAACCTTCTTGAGTTTACTACTTCTAGTCACTCTTTTAGGCTTATTGTTTTCTGTTTCGGAGTTACTTTCTTCATTTTTGTCCAAATT